>SNQJ01S0042232.1:0-31192 GCA_010110895.2 Picea sitchensis | reverse complement strand
AACCCTAAGATTTACTTACCCTGAGATCATTGCCTTACTATTCATTGTAGTCTCTGAATTCCTTTTCACCCGAGCCAACTGACCCAAGTTTGTATGTTGGACGAGCTCAGCGCTGCTGAGAAAATTGTTGAAGAAGTTTTAATTGATTTAATGACTAAGAGAGTCATGTCAGAATGCGGAATGTCTACAGGTATACAGGCACCGTCCTCGGGCGCACTACCAGCTTCCCCCTCCACTGCTCGAGCAGGACCATCCCGACCGCCTTTGGAAAGATGATCTAAGCTCGGAAATGACTTCACCACTGTGAAGATGATCCCAAGCATCTTGCCTAAATATATCCCACCACTAAGTGGAACAGTGAATCAAGACATTGTACCTAGAGACTTCGACTATGTTGTAGTCACTGCGTACCTCCCAAAAGGGGTGCGCACAGTTCATGCTAACCAGGAGAAGCTCACCGTGCTGAAATTTAGTGATTTCAACCTTAGAGATCGCAAGGTTTACAATATGCTAGCCCCGCACAAGTACTTGACTATTACAAAAGGAAAGAACCCCAAGATTGTATCGCACCAATGGACCCATAACCTTGCGTAGTCAACCCTCCTCAACATAATGAAGATTCCACATTTCAGGAGGCATCAGGAAGTAAATGCATATGTTAGATTGTTGTTGTCCTACTACCACGGAGGATACCTATGGTTGGACCACCGCATCACTGTGGATCTGATTCTGATCAATCGGATCACTGGGCTAAGCATGCAGGGCCCTAACCCACAGGACTTTTACACTGGAAAGACCGCAGATCGTGCTCCCGCTCAACGAATAAAAGACACATATGGTGATCTGGAGAAAGGCACGCAAGGTTACAAGGTAGCCTCCATTGAGAATGCAACAATGCATTTTGGTTGCCATCTGATCGTAGGAAAGTTAGTCCAAAAAAACAGACCTACATAGGTGACCAGATTTGTAGTTGACCTCACAGGGAAGTGCGCGGAGGGACTACAAATGAACTGGGCAAAATACCTTATAAATTAGCTAGAGCTTGACTGTAGACAAGCGCAGGACCAAGGGTATGAGTTCCACTTTATCTGGTTTCTCATACTCATCGCTTTCATCGCTTGGGAACTGCCCGAGGGAGCCACTTTTTCGAAGATCAAACCCTTCGAACCACTGGCCGCGAAGTTATGTATGCTATGGTACTCCAGCGACATGAACAAACAATGGCATTCCAATGTTGTCTTCCACGCTTACTACACTCAGTTGAAGAATGACATTCAGTCTACACCGCACATCACACCCAACACACTTCATAGGTTTAGATCTTTGATGAAATTTAGTGCAGATCGTCACTTCACCTACATCACAGCGCGTGCAGATGAGCACAAACAACAACTCTAGTCATATTACAAGTTGACAGAAGATGACTTGGAGGAGATTACCAAGGAATGGTCGGCAAACTTCCTTGTTCCAGCAGACCCCGCCGAGATGTCCAACATAGATAGCCCTGAAGATATGCTGGATACACCAAGATCGCACAAGACTAAGAAGGATGTGGAAGTTCAAGATATCCACAGCACATCCATGAAGACTACTTCACTCTCACCTGTGAAGGGAGGTGATGACGAAGAACTAGGGGGCATAGAAGTTGAGCAGAACAAAGGCGAGGTTACTCCGCCTAGAGATGAGGAAGATCCCTCCAAGAAAAGGAAGATTACCCCACCAAAGCCCTCATTCGGAAAGAAATCTAAGGCCACACGGACCACGCTTAAAACTACCCTTACCCCGGATGATTTCGACTTCTTAATTGCCACACTGAACGATGTTTCACTAGAGCTCATAGAAAAGCAAGAAGCAAAGTAGGAGGAGTTATTCCGTCGGATCACGAGCGAACTCAAAGAAGTGAAGCAGGCACTCTGGTCCAGCCAAGCAGTTTCTATGGCGCCCTTAACAATGGAAATACCAGGAACATGCGATGAGCCTACTCAATTACGCCAGATCACCGAGAAAGTCGAAGCTCGCCTTCGACGAGCTCAAGAAGACATAATGCAAGCCACCTAGTCTTTGGCGCAAAAATAGAGTGCACATGGAGAACAACGGAGGAAGGAAGAACAGGAGCAGCTTGCCTTACAAGCAAAGTGGGAGGAGGAAAAAGCACATTTACAGCAGAGTAAGGACCAGTTGCTAGTAGAGCAACTTGAAGTACAGGAAAGAGTTCACAAAGCACTACGCTCTGTGACGATCATAGAAGTGAAGATGGAAGATCGTCTTCCACAGCAGGTGACCCAACTGGAAGAAGTAATCCATCAACTTCAACAGTGCATCACGTATCTGGAGCTCTGCACTATACCTGGGACACCCCAAGAGATAAGAGATCTAAGAGAGGCCACTGCTCGAAGCGCAGTCGACCGATTAAAAACCTTGGCTTCAGAATGTAGGCAGCTAAGCACTAGAAGCGCCCAGACTTATGAAACCCTTGCAAAGAATCTAGAATTGCAGACATTGGAGGCACAACTTCATGAAGCAAAGCAGCATGCAGATGTGCTATAATTGTAGCTGAAGTCTGTGACCCCAGTCGAAAGAATGAAGAGGTTCCCAGAACAACACACAGCCCAACAACAAGTACACGCGCTGCAAAGTAAAGTGATGGAAGTCTCTCAACGACTGAAACCACTCCAAGAGAAGGCATGCCAACTGTTCATGGAACTTGAAAGCCAGGGAGATGAACTCGAACAGGGTGTCATCACTACAGAACAACGCCTGGAAGGACCGCTCAATGACACAGTAATCCAGGAATTTGCTGAACAAGGGATTGTCGCATTGCAGCAGGTTGAAGCAACTCGAGCCAAGCTTGAGGCGTTCGAAGCGGAATAGGTCAGACCTGAGTGACTCGGGATGAATCACAAGTGAGTGTTGGGGGCCTGTTAGCCCTTGACCAATTTTTGAAGAATACTTGGTCATATTTGACCACTTTTGGGACTGCGATAACTTGCCAAGGAAGGAGCGCAACGCGAAGCGGAAAGTAAGGAAGCAAGACCTATTTTGGGGTCCATTTTAGGGTTTTGGGTTGATGTAACGGGAAAGGGATGTCGGCCCATGGCTTTACCCACACTTAGGCCCATTTTGTAATCTATAAATAGGCAATGTAAATAGAGGAGAATGGTAGTGGTAATGTATTACATCTATGTGATGTATAACTGAGAGCTTAGTGCTAGTAACTGGATCTGTGAGATCGGATGTATCTTAGAGTGCTTTGTGCATGAGATCGGAAAGCTAAGTGCAAGTTGTTGTAGTCTTGTGTTGAAGAGAAAGGAAGAAGGATCTAGTGAGCTACACAAATCTTCTGTCCTATGCGAAGTAAGGGTCATTGAAGCTCTGTGTTGTAACTGCTTGACCAAGATAATATAAAGAAGACTTTGTGGACGTAGCCCTAGGGTGGGGGTGAACCACGGTAACTCTATGTATATTGATTTGTGCTTCACTCTAATGTGTTTATCTCTTTCTTGGCTAAGTTCTTGATGTGATTAAGTAGATCTAGTTACGCTCTGTGTTGATGATATATGAATGAATGTTAGATCTGATATATAAGATGCTTAGTGCTTGATCTTTTGAATCTAACCTATATTCCTATGGCTAAGTATCGAATCATATTTAGTACAAGTATTCACTGCGATGCTCTGTGCTATCTGGGAAGTACCAGACGGGTTAAATATTGATGAAGGATCTATGCTAAGTGCCCTGTAAAAGATATAATCACAGATCAATGTCCTAGCTAAGGTTGCAGACATCTGAGTCCTGCAACCACCCTTGCCTCTACCTCGGGTGAGACTTCATCTGCTTCGCAGGTGTTGCTGAAAGGGTCGGTGGTTAGGGTTTTGTTGGTGCGCTCTTGAGCATTGAACCCTGGGTCTACCCCTGTGCCAACAAGGACTTTCAAGTTGTAGAGGTTGAGGTGAGGCTACAAGAAGTTTGACAATGGTTAGGTATAACATATCTATCTACAGGATCAAAAGGTATGTTATATGATTGTTTGTAGTTGGATGTTGGTGATTGTGTGGGACATGGTCATGGGAGATTGATCATTTTCCCCGAAGGGACTATTGGTTGTATGGTACACACATATCCCTAGTATTTGGTCTATGGTTGTTATGGTTCTTTGTTAGAAGCACATATTGGGATATATTTGAGGCATTTTCTTGTACATGGTTGAGGTATGGTCTTGTGTGCTTGGGTATTCTCCTAGAGATGTTATTAGTTGTATGGTTCTTGCTGTAGTGAATGTTCTAAGGTAGATTTGATGAAGTACATTGTTGGTGCACTTAGTTTGATTTATTGGAATATCATGTGGTGCATTGTGAGAAGCAATTGTTAGTGGTCTGGGTATATTGTTGATGCATATCTTGTATTTCTTATTACATGTTTGAGGGATTTTGGTTGAGGTGTGTTGCCAAAGTTATTGGTACAGATTGAGGCTACATAACAGTGAGAGTTTGATGCATGGTTGATTTTAGGGTTCACTATACATGGTTTATGGATGTTTGTATATGTATGGAACATGATTAAATAGACATAGTTGTACATGGTTTGAGCTATACACTTGTGACAATTGGTATGAGATATATGTGATCAGATCTAATTAGTTGATGAGATTAATGTAATAGGTTGTTGATGTACATGGTTGATGTGCATGGTTGGCACATGATATGGTACATGATTGATACTTGGTATAGTTGATGCACTTGTGATGGTATGTGGTGATCTTGGTACATTCTTGGTAGAGGCATGTGTTGGTGATGTTGAGCATCTGGTTTGAGATATTCTCTTGGTGATCATGTCAAGAGTTGCATGTGAATGAGAGTGGATCTCTTTTTGTGGATGAAACAGTGATTGGTTGGACAATTTGTTGTGACAATGATTGGTTGGACAGGTTGGTGTGACAATGACAGTGGTAGTGACTGTGGTAGTGATAGTGGCAGTGATTGTGGTAGTGACAGTTGGTCTACACTTATATTCCAGAGAAGCAGGACAAGGCAAGGAAAGGGGGTTGTATCCTCCTTTTGGACGGTGTCGTAGAATCAGGGAGTTGGAGCTTCCTTCAGGTTGGAGCCTGAGAACTAGGTGGTTGTAGTCACCTTCCGGTTGGAGTCGGAGAACCCAGGGGGTTGTAGCCTCCTTCTGATTGGAGCCAAATAATTTAGGGAGTTGTAGATTCCTTCAAGTTGGAGCCTATAAATAGGGGGTTGTAGCCTCCTTCCAGTTGCAGCTAGAGAATTGGGAAGTTGGTGCTTCCTATGAATGAATTCTTGATATATATAAGAAAGCATTTCGTAGTTTTCTCCCATTTGGTTTTCCACGTAAATACTAGTGTACTATGTTCTTGATGTGATGTTGTTTATGATTACATACATTGATGATAAATCATTGAACATTGTTGATAAAGTAAAATAATATATATTGTGGTTAAAAGTGGTATAAAGTGTTCATACTTATTCACCCCTCCCCCCCTCGATATCCCAACAGTATTAATAGTTTCAACAATAGTACATGAAAACTATAAGGATAACTCTCCAATTTTTGTTGACACTATATTCCCAAAGTAGTTCAAAAGTGTACAATGTTTGAAGAGCCAAAAGCCTCTTCTTTGGGTACAATTTTGGTATTTAATGGCGTTCAATGTGACCCTTGTCCTTCCGTCTTCCCCCATGACCTTTCATATTCCAATGTTTTTACTCATCCTCTTTGTGATGATGAGTAACAAGGACAACAATTACATTTCAAGTTTGTCTCCTAGTGTTGGTGGGACGTCATGGATTTTGGCCATATGTGCCTTGCGCATCATGAAGACTAGCCCAGGCATGGGAGCATCTTCATCATCCGAGTTTGACAATCGATCGTCATGGAGTTTCTAGATCTCTTGTTCATCCATTTTCCTAATATTTTCTTTTCTACTCCTCCACCATTGCTACATCTTTCTTTATTTCTCCTTCGTTGTCTTTAGCTGTAGATTTCATCGCGAGAATGTTGAGCGCGACCTTCCTTCGCTCGGTACCTGGCACCATTCAACATATAATAGATGAGAGTAACTCTGAACAAACCATCAAGACTAATCATTAGAATGCATATAACTAAGGAATTGCATAATTGAAATATGAAGTAAGCTTCCCTGGATTAAATCACTAGTTCATCTAATCGTGATTGAGGCGTTGTGTTTTTCGGGGCTGTCAACAATGTACCAGATATCATATTGAAAATTGAAGGAAATAAGTTAGGAATTTATTAAAACCTATAACTATAAATTTTTATATCTCTAAAATACCTTTCCAACAGTATAATGAACGCGCGAAACGGACACCTGAGTCAAACGTTATGGTCATTTTACGAAAGGCAAATTTTTAGGTTTCAGAGGAGTTGACACTAACTCCTCCAATTTTCCATTAGAGGAGTTGACACTAACTCCTCCAATTTTACATCGGAGGAGTTCATACAAACTCCTATGATTTTGCATCAGAGGATTTGATACTAACTCTTATGATGCAAATTGGAGGAGTTGATACTAACTCCTCTAATTTTCCATCAAAGTTGATGGGTCTAAATTCTCTCAACAACAATAAGGGGTTACCCCCGGTAAGAAGTCCCAATTAGACCTTTCACTATTTGGAATAGGGAACCCATCCGGATTTTGGTCCGGAAGCCATCGCTGGTTTGGTTCTACCGGTTGCGGCCCGGTCCACCGATGAGGGTGAATGATGGATGGTTATGCAAATAGAAGATGTAGATGAAGAATATGTAAATGCATGAATCTAATCTAATTCTAATCTACTCTATCCTAGATAGGAGCGAACTATAGTAACATAATGAGTTATAATGAAACTAAACTATGCATAAACTCCAATCGGATAACTATCATGAAAGCACACAGTTAGAAACACATGCATACAAGTCTATAACCATAATAGTCTAAGTCATGTTTCTGCATACATTCACAACTCATTCGCTCAGGACATGTAATATAAGAAAGAGTTAAAAAACTACAAGAAGACATATATTGCGTCAGAATAGTTCATAAACAAACATGCTTTTACAACCCATGTGAACAACAAACATTCTTCTTGAAATAGTTCACAGAAAAACAACAACACATGTGAGTCCTTCTCTTTATCAAAAGTTGGCCATGAGGGCTTCTCCGTATAAACAGTTTCAACAATAGTACATGAAAACTCTAAGGATATCTCCCCAATTTTAGTTGACAGTGTATTCCCAAAGTAGTTTAGAAGTGTACAATGTTTGAAGAGCCAAAAGTCTCTTCTTTGGGTACAATTTTAGTATTTAATGAGGTTCAATGTGACCGTTGGACTTCCTTCTTCCCCCATGACCTTTCGTGTTCCAACGTTTGTCCTAATCCTCTATGATGATGAGTAACAAGGACATCAATTACATTTCAAATTTGTCTACTAGCACTGGTGGGTTGTCATGGATTTTGGCCATATGTGTCTTGCGCATCATGAAGATTGGCCTAGGCATGGGAGCATCTTCATCATCCAATTTTAACAGTCGATCATCATGGAGTTTCTAGATATATTCTTCATCCATTTACCTAAGATTTTCTTTGCTACTCCTCCATCATTGCTACATCTTTCGTTATTGCTCCTTCGTCGTCTTTAGCTATATATTTCATCGCAAGAATGTTGAGCGCAACCTTCCTTCGCTCGGTACCTGACACCATTCAAAATACAATAGATGAGAGTAACTCCAAATAAACCATCAAGACTAATCATTAGAACCATCAAGTAATCTTCCCTGGATTCAATCCTTGGTTCGTCTGCTCATGATTGAGGCGCTGCATTTTCTGGTGTTGTCAACAATGTACCATATATTCATCTTTAAAAATGAAGGAAATAAGTTAGGCATTTCTTAAAACCTATAACTAAAAAAGTTGTATATCTTGGAAAGAAACTTCCAATGGTATAAAGAACACGCGAAACGAACACCTGAGTCAAAATTTATGGTCGTTTTATGAAAGACAATTTTTTATGTTTCAAAGGAGTTGACACTAACTCTTCCAATTTTCCATGAGAGGAGTTGACACTAAGTCCTCCGATTTTCATCGGAGAAGTTGATACTAACCCCTCTGATTTTCCATCGGAGGATTTGATACTAACTCTTCCGATGCACATCGGAGGATTTGATACTATCTCTTCTGATGCACATCCGAGGAATTGATACTAACTCATCCAATTTTCCATCGGAGGAGTTGATACTAACTCCTCCGATGTGCATCAGAGGCTAAGTCATGAACCTCGTCAGGTTAAAGATGGAGGTTGAGTTATGAATTTTTTCGAATGATCATGTTCGCGCACACTCATCTAAGCTCTCTGGGAAAGCGGTCCTTACAAATTTGAAGTCTGGACTCTATCTATGTATCATCGTCATGGGTGCGTAGTGGACTCACTGAGCTCAAATCATCAAGTGGGTTTGGTTTCATATGGTGGTTCTTGGTTTGATTATAGTTTAAATAAGTTCATGAGGGGGATACTTCAAAATAATAATTAAAAAATGTTATAATCGGGGTGGCTCCCCCACCACTCTATCTTATCTCTCAAACTTAGGCATGAGCATTAAAATATTCCAAAAAAGGATTAAGCACAAGGGGTATGAGCCCTCCCCTCCTTTATAGCACACATAAATCATGATGAGTATAATGGGAAAGGTGTGGCATGCCACACCCCCTCCCCACCATACTCCATTCAAGTTTTGGAGGTTCATGGATCCCCCCTTTCTTCTTCATAAAAATACAACCAACGCCAAGCCTAGTCATATGCCTCAAGAAACATATATATGTGCTTGATTTTTCAATAAATCACACTATAACCCATGTGTTTGAAACAATTATCGCATGAGTTAGTTTTATCGTTGTTGAGTATGTGTCGGGACACTTGTAGTGAACTCTCTCAAGTGTACTCGGGGCACTTGTTCTCAACTCTCTCAAGTGTTATCGATGTGTGCGATGTAAGCTTCTTCGAGTAAGTAAGTTAGGTTGTTGAACATATTGTTATAGGTGCCAAATTTTTTTTTGTTAAAGTGTTTTGTTTGGAGGTGGGGTCACACTTATTTTAAAACAAAGGAGGGAACATGGAGGGGGGAACATGGGACATGGGCCGTCCCCTCCACGTTAGCTTTAAAACCTTATGTAATAATCCCATAAATTAAAATCTTATATAATAATCCCCATACAATTGGCATCATTTTTAATTTATTTATTTCAATTCATGTGAATTTAAAATTAAACGTTTTCTTTTTAAATTGAAATAATCTTTTTTTGGACTAGAGGAATCAACAACGACGCTCATCTCATACTCGTGTGACACGGGGCGGATTCCAATGGCTACCACTATAACCCCTAGGCGCGACTAGATGGAGGCACAACCTTCGCACACGTTTCGTCGATGTTGGAGCTGGTGACTTGCTTAACATCATGTACACCTTAACAAAACGTGCAGTTGCTAATCGACCAACACCCTTGCCCCTAAATTGAAATAAATTTAAATTAAAGTATAATTCTAATTAAATAGTTTTACATTAAAACAAATGTTGTTAAAAAAATGAGACTTTTGCGTATGGGCGGTGCTAACCAATTACCTCAATGAAGGAGATGTTGACATTACCCGACTTCACCTTAAAAATATCATAACTTACTCATGCAACGTCGGATCGGGGTACCATTTTTTGCAATGCATATATCACAGAGAGACGCTTTTAGCGAGACAACTGGATATTCCATTCAAGTATTCCATCGATGTCATGATTGTCGATGCTTACTAGGCTAGAAATCCCTGGTGATCGTTTTGTAACTTCTGTGCTCTGGAATTCGATTATGTCAGTTGCATTGGAATCATAATGGCGGGAATCATACGACTAGCCTATTTTGGAGATGAAAAATTCACTTTGGCAGACGCCAAAAAATTACGCTCAAGGGCAGTTTTTAATGAAAGTTTGCATCATGTGTTCGTTGATGCTTCAAAAAAATTAAATTTCATCAGTTCCTGTGCGATATGTGATGTATAGGATCCTAATTCACCCATTGAGACTGAGTTTATGCATTAACAACACAAAGTTATAAATCCGCCAAAGCAGTCGATTGACGTTGAGTGCGCTTAATATTGTTTAGGAGCTAAAAAGACCAAATTTCTCCCAAAGTTCGTTTCAGAACTAGTGCAAGATCACCAATAGGTGTTGTGATTAATCCATCTTATGTTAGGCAAGGCTTCTACAATGAATATTTAGTCATAACTTCAAGAAATGTAAAGCATACAAGCTAGTACCATGTGCGCGAAGAAAGCCACTGGGGAACACTACAAACTTGATTACGACTGTGATCTGAAGTGAATCAAGTGAGATAGGAAATTATTGACCAATTGTTTAGATGGGCATGGAGAGTTTATTCATTGGGAAAGTAAGGAGATTGACTGATAAGTGTAGCAACAAAGGTCTGAGCTGGAGAAAGATGATATAGGCCTTAGAACGAAGGTGGGCCACGCTGACCTAGTCAACGTTGGCGAGAGGAAGAATATTGTCGTCTATGTGAGCGACGATGACAAGGGGGCCAACATCCTTCTGCTAGCGCATCAAGGATGAGACGGGGAAGGATTATCAAGAAGCAGTTCATCGGCAAGGAAGAGACGAATCTCATCGATATGTAATAGATCGAAGCGAAAGGAGGAGTGATGTCGATATGCATTGTATCAACGTGAGTGGAAGGAAATCAATTAGTGAATGGTGTGCGTGCAATGAAGATAATCATGTGACCAATATCAGTGAGATGACATTGATCATGCTAACTTTACCGACGATGAAGATGTACGTCGGTGAGGTTTAGCAAAAGCGTGATAGCGCGTCAACCAAGTTCAAAGGGAGGTGGACAATGTACTGATGAGAAAATCAATGGAGTCTCAATGTAAAGGTGGAATAAGGATGTGTGCATTGGTATGCTATGTATCAACACAAGAAGAGGGGACTCGTTGAAGCTTGGATCGTCGGGTAGAAGTGATCTGAGAAGGAACTAGAAATGATAAGGCAGGAAGAGTCGGAGGAAGATCTGGGATCAGTTGTTTGCACGATAGAGAAAGAGAGAGGATCTTAGTAGGAAGAATTGAAGGGGGGGGCAATTTATTGTCTTGGAGAGACACCAAAACAACAAATTTTGGAGGTTGTCATGTGCATGCAACACAACCCTCCACCCAACATTTTCCCATGACCTTTCCAGGTCTATATCTCGCTCATTCAGAGCCCGATTTGCGCCAAATGAAAGGAAACAAAAAGATAGTAGATATAGATACAACATGAAGGCACACAAATTCATATTTTTTTTTATTTTGCATGAGGAAACATCCTTCCAAGGTTCAATCCCGAGTCCCCCTTTTTTCCAAATCAAGCCTGGGTGAAGTTTTCCTTCACCAATGCTCAAGGATGCTTATAGGTAGAAATGGGGGAGTAATAATAGGTATGAAAAGTGCTCAAACAATGGGAACTTCCTTACTTTCAACGACCAAACTCAAGACCCCCCTTCTCTCTAAAGAAACACAAACTTTTCCCCAAGCCTTAGGCCTTCACCCTAGTGAATTTGGAAGCCAAAGATGGCCATTTAGGCACCCCAAATTCACTAAATTGCAGCTGCAAAATAGGGCTAGAAATCAGGATTTCATTGGGATGGCACAAATCCCAAGGCATATGATGAGGTGGCATCCAATTTTTTCATTTTCCGTAAATTAATTTTTTGTAAAATTTTATTTCTTGAATGATTTACTTTTTTGGAATCAAATATTATAAATAAAAGTTTCGAATCAAATCAAATTCGATTTCCCTTTTTGGAAAAAGACAAAATACTTTAAGACTGGTCCACTTGTCACTTTTCCAAAGGTGACAAGTGTTTTGTGACCTAACCCTAGCCTTCTCCTCTCCCTAATAAATAAGAGGAAGGATTTTGTAAAAAATCGCAAACAACATAATGCAATGCAATATTACAACTCAACACATAAATGAGGGAGCCCATAGGGTATTAGCTAGAATAAGAATGAGAAGAAGATATGAGGCTTCAACGCAAAGTCATGGCAAGACTAAACAGGGCTCTCAAGCCTATGAAATTACTTCAGCATGGGCGCCGAACTACGAAAAAGGTTCTAACTAGGGCACCCATGAACGATAGGCTCTACCACATGAATTACAACACTTCTAACAACAAAGAAGGCTTCGTGTCACAACTCAGTGGCACCGATCCTAAGGCAAAATGAATCAAGAAATGGATAATGTAAAAATGCATGAAGGGAAAAATCTAACCTATATGCCATTTTCGAGATCATTATCTGTCAGAACAGATCGACATAGGAAAAAGGCACCAAAGAAAATGTCTCCAAAGTCCCATATATAAGACCAAAAACACTCACCCAGAAGTTAATAAGTAAAATATAAAAACCTATGATGATAACATGTGCTATGGAATGAAAAACTTGGAAACAAGAAAACCTAAAAGTACAATATGTACAAAGCACTACATAGCCTTGTGGCTTATACATAATAGTTCTTCAGGTAGAGCCCATTACTAGTCTCAGGCCAAGGGCTTGTTTGATAAATAACCTGTAAAGTTTTCAGTTCATGAAGAGGTCGAGGATCCATAATCATGGCTTCAAAGATAGCCTCATCTGAAGGAAATTCAACATCCAAGAAATTAGTACTCAACAACATGTACATATCAGGGCTTGAGGTCTCATAAATAATAAGATCACAATCAAGAGGAAGTGCTAAATTACTCGGGCCAAGTGGGGAAATAAAAGGCTCACATGACCCCATTGGATACAACACCTGATCAATTATCAAGACCTTGTCTCAAGAAGACCAACATGACTGTAAAGGATCCTTCTCATAAGCAATTAAACATTGAGGATAAGACACCACATAATTTACCCATGGCGGGGAAGAGTCTACTCAAACACTAGGAACATACCAAGGGGAAACCTAAGCTAAAACCAAAATAGGATGGTGATTATCAGATGAAAGCTTATCAATAGTGATAATGCTTCTATTGTGAGGGAAATGCATCACACAAAAAAGTGCAGACACCACAACATTCATTGCATAAACATAATCATACCCAAGAAGCATATTGAAGTCTAAATGGCACGACACCACTAAAAAATCAACGAAGACAGTCGTCCTACCTAGAGTGATAGGAAAATGAGTAAGAATCCCCAAACATTCACCAGGTCTTCAGTCGAAATCCAACAACTCACTGGTAGGTGGCACAATATTAGGAGAACCCAAAGCTTTCCAAGTCGAGGAGGATAAAAAAAATTCAGAGGATCCTTCATCTACAATACTTCAATGAATTCCTATTGAATTAAATCTAACCACTATCTGGAAAGGTGTAGAAGAAAGAAGTTGAGGCTCAATAAGATCATTCCAATCAAAGGAAACCATCCTAGGACTTGGAGGGAGCATACTCAAAGAGAGTGGAATTCCCTCTTGTTCAAAAGGTATTGAACTGGAAATGCTAAAGACGTAGACAAAAGACATGTCACTCCCCAAAATAAGAGTGGGATTGGTTGAATATTGCATCGACGAGATCACTTCCTTAGACTCATCACTCTCCAAGAGAAGAGTGTGATCGATTGAAGATTGAATCGATGTGACCACTTTCTCAACCACTGGTTGAATAGGTTGTTGGGAAACCGAAGATGACTCGAAACTAGAAGGGTCCTCAGAAAAGGACCACAATCTTAGTACCTCTGGAATCTCAGGGCACAGATGAGTAAGGTGATCTCCCTCACAAATATTACAAGGGAACTTGGGCTTACATCCTATTCATTTAGGCTTCTCAACAATATCAATTCCCCCAGCATGACTTGCAGTGACCGATGACATTCTCCCCACATGACTTGTAGGGGTTGGTGGTGTTTTTACAGTATGACTAGACTCGTGTCCCCAAAATGACTTGCAGTGGCTAATGGGTTACCCCCAACTTGAGTAGCAGAGGTCGAGTGCAAGTCTCCAACATTAATCGCAGAGGTTGGTGACTTTTGTCTAGTATGACTAGCAATGACTAGACTCACACTCCCAGCATGACTAGCAGAGGTTGAGTGCAGGTCTCCAACATGACTCACAAACTTTGGTGACTTTTGTCCAGTATGACTAGTAGTGACTAGACTTGCGCTCCTAGTATGACTAGCAAAGGTTGGTTGCTAAACTCCAGTATGTTTTGCAGGGACTGGGCTCTTGCCCCCAACATGATTTGCAACGACTAGTTGCAGATCTCCAACATGAATCACAGAGGTTAGTGGACTAATGCTAGTATGACTTGTAGTGGTTGGACTTGCGTTGCGAGCATGGCTTGAAGTGGCTGGGTGCGGGTATCCAACATGACTCGCAAAGGTTGGTGACTTAATGCCAGTATGACTTGCAGTGACTAAAAATTTTCCCCCAGCAGGACTCGTAAAGGCTGGTGGCTGGTCTCCAACATGAATCGCAAAGGTTGGTGACTTCTTCTTCTTACTCTTCCTTTTCCTATTCCTTTTAGACTTTTGGTTACTAGTAGCTAGACTTTTTCCAGAAGAGGGGGAAGGAGGAGAAGTAGACTTCGCTAACACAGAAGGTAAAGGATCAACATCCATTCAATGCCCATTACATAAGGTGCTTATTTGAGAAGCATCGAGAGTATTCAGGACATTTGTAGTGGTCCACAACTAAACCGATAGTCCTACATTCAACCTAGGAGTATTCAAAGTGGCCATTAAGGGGCACCGACGTTTCCAAAGAACGAAAAAGCACAAGAATCCCCTTGGGAAGGGGTCCCTTGGTTGGTATCTCCAAGAAATTTGGCCATGACGTTCTTATGCACAGGTTCGTCCCTTGCGGTATTGTTCATGTTCGAAAAAGTCTCACACACTGACTATGGTGAACTAGTGGTATAAAAACCCATACCTTTTAGGAGGTGGCTCCATGCTTTCAAGAGAAAGACTAGGAGTCCTTTTTAACCAATAGAGTGGTTGTTAGACTGCCTTGAATCAATGATCCAAAAAAGATGATACATACACAACCTAAGGACAAATATACAAAGAAACACTCCATTAACAATTCCTAAGAGAAACATCACAAACAAACAACTTCTCCAAAACTTTAGCCCAGGTGGATAAGGTCCCGAGTCCAAAGCAATGAAAAAGTGGAAAGGGGCCTTTTGGAAACCAACACGAGTTGATCAAGTCCCGAGACCAATGAATGAAGGAGTGAGAAGTAGTTACCCCAACCTCCACTTACCAGCCCTACCCGGTGCAAGTAACCCTCGCTTTGCGGGGCACCCTCCAGGGGTACTGATAGTGTGATAAAACGTCTGCCTCAAATACCATGGAAAACCCCTCGCAGTCACCTTTGAGATACCTAGGAAAAGAAACTAAGGATACCAACTCGCAGTCGACGTCTGGGGGAACAATCAATAGTCAGGATCAAATGTATGGGCAAGGTAGCTGATCCAGGAGGATTCATAAGGCCCAAAAATCAAAGTGTTCGAAATCTAGTGAAAACTACACCAAGTCGAAGAGATCATCACAAGATTTCCAATGGCGCAAATGACACCTCAAATGAAGCTAGGAAGAAGAAGTTATGACCAATCAAAGGTTTGGTAAAACCTAGTCAAAGTCAACCTGTCGATACAACTGAAATCATCATACATACTGTTGACGTCAGCAACTGACTGTGTAGAGATGACATCATCATGTTGATGTGGAAGTACGAGAGGCTACCATGTGTCATGCATTTTTTACTGCTGACTGGACTAGTAAAAAAAAATGCCACGTGGCACCCCCAGGAAGCACCACGTGACACCACCCAGGAGCCACCACATGGCATTCGTACATAGTGACAAGTGGTAGTCGCATGCAGTGGCAAATGACGGCTTGACAGGAAGACATGTGGACCACACACAACTCAACAAGTGGAAACCAATGACGTGGCGATGGGATGACTGGGCACAGGTGGTGGACGAGTCAACAGGTGACTTGGAAGAATCAGGCTAATGACAGGGTGCCATATGGCCCAATCACGGGGTGCCATGTGCCAACCCCGAAATGCCCAATGTGGTCTCCAAGCCAAATTTCAAAATTAAAAATGGGCCAACCCGGACCGACTGACGCCAAATCTGGCGATTGGACCGACCAATGACCTTATTTTCGGCGTACCCTACCAGCCCATATAACCCAGCCACATTCCAACAAACACGGGTGATCCATATCCCTATTTCCGGTGGCCTCTGAATCTGACGTATTCCACGAAATCTAGCAGTCAAACTCCAATCCTAGTGGCCCATATCTGGCAGCATCCCTGAATTTTCGATAGTTAGTACCATCCGATCTGACGACAATTAAATGCAGGATTTTCGTACTTTGGTCACATCCAAAGGATAACGAGAGTGCTAACTACGGTGGATGTTACACCTAAGTATGGTGGGAGTTTGTTAAAACAATGCAATGATCCATTTTATTTAATATATATATAGTTTGTTAAAACTATATATATATATATATAACTTGTAACGAAAACTAAAATGGGGAGCCTGTGGGTTTGACCCTGGATCTCCCCAACTACAAATCTTAATTTTGCCTCCGCTAACCAATCAGGCCAACAACCTTTTTGAAATATCCTCCCACAAAGTTTATTAAAAACTCAACTTTTACCAGTGTTCGAGGGGGATGTGTGCTCCCAAAGGCCTACAACGACACATAAACCAATGCAGAGATAGAGCATTTAATGCACGTTGCAGGCATGCTTTACGTGGAAGAGAGCCCAGGAAGGGCTGGAGATGACTTTGTCCGTTCGAGACAATTTGAGAGTCATTCTTACACAATTTCACGCCACGATCACAATGGCGATGTTTGTTTCGACATCAGAGTTGTGGATCAGAAGGATTATGGCATAAAACCCAATGTAAGCATGGTGCTTTTGTAATTTTGGTTTCCTTATGAAATATTGCAAACGATGTATGCATGCTACAGATTTCGATGAGCGTGGAGTGTTGCAGCAAGGCAAAAAGACTTGATCCATTGCAGGAACACTCATCATTCTAGCCTTTGCACATAAATCGAGGCAATGTAGTACTAGAGAGACTATTTGGAACTTTGTCAAAAAGTATCCAATATTACAATCAAAGGTTTCAGTTCTGCGAGACAAATGTAATGACAATATTTGCGCTTGAATATGATCAGTGGGTTCAAAGATGACAGTTGTTTCCATTTGCGAGAGAGTTCTTATTCTTCCACATATTGTGAGAACTTTGCCCTTGGATTGTCCATGGATATTGTCTCATTTCATGAGAGACTTTGCCCCATGTTGTGAGAAATTGCTCTATACACATAAGATCACCTCTTCAATGCTATCACCAGGAGTGGAATTGCAGACCTTTTATTTGTAAAGGAGAAGCATATTTTAAAGAGGAGAATAAAGCAACTAAGCGGTTGAGCGAAGCCTGAAGACGTAGCCCACCCTGGGTGAACTCCGTTATCAATTGTGTTTTCCTTGTCCTTATGTGTGACTACTTATCTCATGTTTATTATGCTTCCTTATTTCTGCAGTTAAGTTGTTGGATGCATTAAGTAAACTGAACATGAGAGTTAATAAGCTTCTTTACCAGGTTAAATTCAATTTGGATTCAAGCCACTTAAACACTTCAATTTCACATTTTAAACATAACCAAGTTCAATAAAAGCGATCTTAAATTTGACCTTTGATGGAGTGGCGTAGAACCGAGTAAAGATTGGTAATAGGGTCACCTCTGGTCTCAGATCAGTAGCAAATCCCAAAGCCTCGAAATAATCGGCTCTCAGAGAGGTATGGGAACCAACAAAACCCCCAAAACACAATCTCTCTGCAATGTTCGGTCAAGATTTCGAGGGGTTATCTCCTTGGCTCTTTCTCACATAACCTCATGTCTGGCTCCTATGTGAGAGGAGTTTCCCGGCCATGCTTATATGATAGTTGGGCTTGAACTCTCCCTATCTCAGACTCCTATGTTTTTTTATCGGTCTTGGAGAGTTATCTCTCCAATCCTAATCCAAGGCCCTAACCCTAAAATTATTTGTGAACCCTAGAAACAAAGTCTAGTACATTTTAAATTTAGCGTTCATTTTAGCGACTATTTTTTACTCAAAGGATACATAAGTGAAATTGATGTTGTTTGAGACTGTTGCAAAAATGAAACTTATAAGAACACTTGCAAATAAAATTTTACATTAATTCTTCAATGAAAAAGAGTTTCAAAAAAGAAAAATGCATGAACAATCTCTCAAATCTTGAAATGCAATATTTTCTCTTTTTGATGCAAAATGCACAATGCAACCTTTTGAGAAAAGCAAAAGAAGCAAACACAAGGATGTCCTTTGTTATTTTTCCTTTGAAATGTTTTTAAGATGAGAAGAAAACAAAATCCTATTCTAATATCTTTTTCTTTTTCAAATACAAAGCAAAACAAAGCAATAGAAAGAAATAAACCTAACTAGCAACAAACTAGGGTTTTTTCATTTTTGTCTTCTTTCTACCAGAGCAAAAACTAATAAAAGATGCTAAAAGAAAGATTTTTTGTTTTGTTTTATGTTTTAAAAATCCAAGGAAAGCACAAAATAAAAGTATCGAACTCAAATGCAAACTCAAGTTTAAAAAATGACCACAATAGTGACCATGAAACTGAGATCCTGAGAATAAGACTAGCCTTATAGTCATGCAATCCAAGGGATAAAAGGGAGACAAATATGGATAAAAAAAAATTGTTTTCCATTCAAATTTAAGGCCTTACCAACCTTCTATGGGCCACAAAAAGGTTTGGGACCAAACTCCCCAAAAAATACCCCCAAACAAGCTAAAACAGGGCTCCAAAAACGCTGCAAAACAAACAACAAAGTCACTTTTTTGGAGGTGTACGCGACTGTCTCCACTGTAGGTCACGCGTATAAGCTTATGTATGTGCCCTATATCACTGTAGGGAGCATGTATGAGCTTTGTACATGCCTTTGCCTCTTATGGGGTGCGTGTGTACGCACTTTGACCTTCTACAGGGCGTGTATATGACCCAACACTTACGTGTTTTTGAGCATGCATGTACGTGCTTAACTCCTATATAGAAGTAGCGTATGCACACACCTGTTATCAAAGGAATGTGCATATATACTTAGAAAGACTTGGACAAATTAGGTCTAAATCCCAAAACATAAAATGCAGCAGAGAGATCAAAAGAAAACCAAAAAAGAATGGAAAGCAAAAGGCAAATTCAAGAATGACTCAGAATGATACAAGCACCAAATAACCTTGCTTTTCTTTATAAAAGTCAAACTAAACTACTACAAGACTCAACAAGAAACGTAAATAGAGCCTTAAAGTCCCAAGAGAAACCCTGGACACTTAGCCAAACACCGTTAAACCATAAAATATTATAAAAAATTCTTCCTCAGAAGACGTATGCGCCTATGCACAAGGAAGCTTGTGTACAAACGACTGTATACACTGGCGAGCGTGTATATATATGCAAATGTGTTAACTACAGGTCGCGTATACACCCCAAAAACTTCAAAAAGAGAAGAAAAAGGGCAACATAAAGGCTCAAAATGGAAAAGGAAAGATTCAAATGATGGCAAACCACTGATCTAAATACCAAGCAACAATCCAAGGCAAAAGAAAGACAAATAAACCAAGCAAACACAACAAGAAATCCCAAAGCAGACCGATTAGGGAAAAGTCCCCAGTATGGTCGCCAATTATGCTTTCATGGAAAATCCCCTACAGTAGTTGGCTATACTGCAACATACCTATGATCATATATAAAGTACTTTTCAAACAAAATACCAAACTAAGATAAAATAACCGAATTTCACAAGAATAACTAACTTAATGAGAAAGGAGAAAATTTGACTCACAAGGATCCAAACGTTTGATGGAGTCCTCTTGGTCCTTCTCGAAGGTTTCTCCACAACCTATAAAAAACTTGAGCAAGTATATCTATACAGAGAGGTGGTTATAGTAATAACTACCCATTAGTTATATGTGAAATAACGGAAGATGACAAAGAAACTAGTATTCTACTGAAATGTATGCAAAATTTTTATAGATATGAACAATAATGACACAAGATACTTCAAAGGAATGATTTTTCTATGTTATTAATGAAAAGAGTAGCAAAGTAGTTACAACTTATACCTACTCGATGCAGTGCTGCCTTGTTGAAAGAGATCCTAGATTCCTCCACCTCGGCTCCTGCTATACATACGTTTCTGACACTAAAGTCACCATAGGCCCAAAGAGGGTATAAAGAGACACTCTTGGCAAGGAAAGGTTGGTGATCAGAGGGAAATTGGAAACAAGGGTTTCTAGGTCAAGAAACAACAACAACGGGGATAAAAATGGGCTTACATACTTGGTGGGAATAGCCGTATGAGTGTTTTCTTGAAAGTGAAAAGTATCATTACCTTTCTCCATGAGGCAAGTGTTCCTTTTATGCGGTCTTTAATCAGTTAGAGACAATTGAGTATGGGAAAAAGGAGTTAGACAACTAACCAATCCCATAACTCATCATTAATTTGGGCATAATTAATTGTTTTTAAACATTTATTAGCATGTACATGGGTGTCCCTTAAACAACCCGTGTGTACGCGGGTAGAATAACTGTTAAGGCACGCACATCCTTCAAAATTTGTTTTTTTAGAAGGTCTCAAGAAGGTATGGGGAATAGTTGTCTGCAAGGAGGATATGGATAAGGCCAATCAGAGCATCAAAGATTTAGAGGTGGAATTTGACACTATAGCATGTGCTATAACTTATCACTTATATATGTATTAATTTTGAATTATACAAATTATTTTGCTTGGCAATTGAGTAAACATCCCCCTACATTTAAAAGAGTGAAAATCAAAGTAAGAAAATTGGGAACTTCATCGAGTGAAGGTGCAAGTGCACTATAAGGCCTAATAAAACAACAATATTTTATGTGATGTGCATTATGTTGCAATTGGAGCACAACATAGTGTTATACTATTAATGATGCTTCATTATAATTCTAATAGATTTACAATCTTTTTTCCTAATGAAAATCTTTTGTTTCAATATTGATAGAAAGATTTCCAAGTGTGGGTACAATATAGAAAGATAAATATAAAATTTATAGGTATTTATTTATTTTTATTTGTATCTAGGGGAATCGATAATGACGACGATATTTGGCTACCGCGTGACACAAGGTCAAATCCCGTTGGTTGCCTTATAACCCCTAGGGAGAACCACACCCCCCGCAAGCCTGGCCTCCAGATAAGACGAGGTTTGAACTCGTGACCTGCTTAGCAACACAAACGCCTTAACAGTACGTCCACTGGCCACTAGACCGCACCCCTGCGGGCTATTTATAGGTATTTTTAAGTTCAAGGATTATTTTAGTTTTTAAACCAGGCATTTTGGAAAAACTATAATCATGTTTAATGTTCATAATCTTAAATCACAATTACCTATGTATTATTGGATTAATTATCACAGCTAAAAATTTAAAGTGTCTGTGTTCATATCCATAATGATACTTAGGAAGATGATATCTCATTACACTCGCTTATAATTTGAAATGAGTAAAGTTGAAAATCTAAAGTGCATCAGAGGTGCATCTACAACATAGGTAGATGTAAAAAATAGCCAACCAGAATAATAAAAAAATTAAAAAGTGACCATAATAATTATAATTTATAATTAAATAAACACCATAAATCCATTTTAATCTTGATTTGTTTAACCACCAAGAGAATTAAGTCTTTATTTCTTTTGATCTTTCTCGATGCTTATTAGATTTAGTGTTAAGCAAGATCGATGTCGGTTGCATTGATGGAAGCAAGGTGCATTTTACAATCCCGTGTTGAAGATATTGTAATGTGTGCCTCATTTGTTTGTAATACCGATGTCATCATATTTCGGTTGTATATAATCTTTATAAAAAACTAAAAAAAAGTAACAATAGATAAAATGTTGATTACATAATAATCATTCACAAACCTTTTTTTTCTTCATGGAAAAAATCTTTATATCTGATATTTCAAAGGTGAAATCAAAATGTACATCGTCTTAGCCTTTTGGCTCAAAAAAGAGATGCCAAACTTACTTCAAAATAGTCATAAGACTACTTAATATAGTATTTCATAAAGAGACTTCTCATAACCTCAGGTCATCAATTACAAACAAGATAGACTTATTCTTTCCAGACCACATTACACTTGTCATATCTAGATTAACAAGACAAGGCATACTTATTCTTGATGGCCATAAATTAAAAAAAAAAAATTCATGGATTTTCGGAAGAGAGCCTTGCCTCTGAACTCTTACTAAGATAGGATCCTCTCTTACAAAAATAAAGCATCCTTAGAACGCTAATATGCATAAGCATTTAATTCCTAGTAAAGGATTTTTTTTTCCAATTTTTATTTTTTTCCTCTAGAATTATGCTCAAAATATTCACAAATCACACATATATAAATAACATTATAGTGATCAAATCATATTAAACATCGAAAGAAAACGAGTTTAAAATAATTTTTGCTAGAAGACATATACTGAGTAAAAGTCATATACCAAGCATATATATACAAGCAACTAAACTCTCAAGGATATACGCTTTAGTAAATGTATGACTATTAACATTGACAAAATGAAGGTTATGATAATTAAATCCAAAAAGACCATTTACACTAATTTGGTGTATGAGAACAACAACGTGGAGGAAGTGACTTTATACAAATATCTCAGAATCGATCATCATCACAAACTCAACTGGAACTAGAGCATTGAGAAAATGATAAATTGATGGTGGAAAGATTATTAGAAGCTTGAAAACAATTATAAATTAGTGGACCTTTGGCTATGAGATAAGATGAAACTCCTTTTTGAGACCCTCGTCACTCTTGTTATCTTATATGGTTGTGAAGTTTAGGGTTGCAACATCTCTAGAGAATCATGGAGAGAGAGAGAGTGAATCCAAAATTGTTTTATAACTTATAATTTTGGAATCAAAGACAATCACCCTATCCTATCCTATCCTCCTCATAGAAGCAAGTCTTTCCCCCATTGAGAGCACGACTATGACTAGGTACCTAATGTACAAGACCGAGGTAAACAACATGGAATACAAGATGCTTCCTAAGATCGCTTCAAACTCCAGTCAAAACCACCTACTGCTCAAGCAAGGTTGGCATAAAGATGCCGAGTCTTGGCTAAATCATTGGGGTATAAAGGAAGAG
The DNA here is from genome assembly GCA_010110895.2 of Picea sitchensis. Classification (NCBI taxonomy): domain Eukaryota; kingdom Viridiplantae; phylum Streptophyta; class Pinopsida; order Pinales; family Pinaceae; genus Picea; species Picea sitchensis. Next base: position 7,910 of record SNQJ01S0042232.1, on the reverse strand, counting down.
GTCACTCTGTGGAATAACGATAATATTAAGCATACTATTGCATCTAAATTTAAGGAGAAATTGTGGTGTGATAAAGAATTAGAGGATAAGAGAAAATTAAGATAATGTAAGGAGGTGATCAACCCTACTCTAGAAGATCAAAAGTATCTCTCTATTTTGACTAGCATAAAGAAGAAAATTGACATTGTCAAAATAATGACAAACTCTCATGAGCTCCATAGTGAAACTAGTGTTGGACAATTCTTAAAACGTTGTGGGTCGAAAGAATTTGTCATCTTTCTCTTAGATTGTCCTATGTACACCCACAATAGATCACAATTTCAAAATATTTGCTACAATACCGACCTTCTCAATCTTTTCACTCATCAAAACTATGGTGATTTAGGAATGCTTTTGTTAAAGCTTTTTGAGCACATAAATAGAATTATAAAGAAACCCAAGTAATTTCCTTACCTTTCTTAAGGTATGATAGGCCAAATTTGGTCTTAATGGATGCTAATCATCCTCCTCCTCCTCCTCATCATCATATTGCTAGAAGACATATACTAGGCAAATGTAATATACCAATATATATATATATATATATATATATATATATATCGACCTTCCCAACCTTTTCACTCATCAAAACTATGGTTATTTAGGAATGCTTCTGTTAAAGCTTTTCGAGCATAGAAATAGAATTCCAAAAAAACCCAAGCAATTTTCTTACCTTTCTTAAGCTCTGATAAGCCAAATTTTTGGTTTCAATAGACGTTAATCATCATCCTCATCATCAAAAACATATACTAGACAAAAGTCATTTACCAAACATATATGTGTGTAAATTTATCTTAACTCGAAATCTTACAAGCATTGAGAGATTTACATTGCATTTTTTAATCCTTTTAAATATTTAATAAATCCAAAGTTAAAATAGATTTATATGGGTGATATTTCCAAAAACAAAATTTCATTTCAAAATATTAAAAAATAAAAAATAAACTATTTAGAAAAAATTATATTAATTAACCCTTTTTAAAAATACATATAATTTAAAAATACACATACCTTCATAATTAAAAAAATAAATCATGTAACTCATTTCACATTATGTTAATAAAAAAAGTCACAACCATAGTGAACAGCTTCATAAAGCGCCTTTTACAATTTAAAAGCGTGTACATCCCATATAGAATATCCAAAGAAGAGATGAGTATACATACTGAACTTTTAACCACACAGATCACATAATCTATGACGTGGAAGATTTCGTACAAGAAACATATACCTGTCATGGTTAATTTAACAATATATTAATAGGAGAAACAACCACCACTGTAATATCATATGTATGGATAGAAACCTGTAAAAACTTTTACACTGCTTGAGGCTACCAACCCATGTATAGCATTACAGCACAAGTTTAAACTTGTAAACATGATAAAATGAAACGTCTTAGAATTTAAATAAAATAATTTATTGAAACCGTCACAATCACGATGTCGACCTGGAAGAGAAGAGACAGTATGGAGTTGAGTTTTTGATTTAAAATGCCTTACAAAGAGCATATTCAAAACTTTTCATCATCATGTGAGTAAAATTAAATTGGTATTTGTGTTTAAGTAAGTTATGATTTTAAAACTTTTCATTAGGTGAGTAAAATTGTATTAGTGTTTAAATAAGTTATGAGTTGTACAAAGAGATTCGATTTCGTAGAGTGTTAGTTATGTACAACTCGATTGTGTGTATTACATTGCGACTTAACTTGTACTTTTCAAATGATTCGGTGGCAAAATTGATGATAATCCTTCGATACGGAAGAAACCCATATATGTTTTGAACAGGTAATTTATTTTTCTTCATCCTCCGATGCCTTCAAATGTGACTCGCACATGATCCCAACTATCGCGGAGTGTTTCCCAGACAAATACGATATTATTCCAAATATAAAGCAAAAGTATGCCAGTTAGTTTGGCACTTTTTGAAGCAAACAGTTTGCTTTACAGATCACTGGCGAGCCAGAATGCCACTACCGGAAATTGGTATTAACTTCTTTCTCTGTTGAAGCTCTGTGGACCGTCCGTCTGTAGACTTGGACATGTATGTATCCAAGTAAGTAGTATCTGAAACAAAATCTCCGTTTCATAACATAGCTGCTTCAGTTGTACAAAATTTTACTGTGGGAAGTTTTTATATTATGTGCAATGCATTCCCAAATCACTGACGCTTGTCAGATCCAAATTACATGTTCCTTCCATACATTGACAGAGTAAGGAAACCTCGAGGGATCAAAGTGGGTGTTGGTAGAAAACATCAGAGGGTGCGATGGAGAAGATGAGGCAGTTGACAAGACTGAAAACAGTGAGAAGAGGGCGAAGAGCCAGACCTGTAACTCTACTAGTTTTATTATTTGGGACTGTTTTTCTGCTCTTCTTACTTCAATGGTTATACTCTCTCCCACCTCCCAAGTTCGGCCCACAAACACCCCAATCATGCAGATATAGTAAAGAAGGATATGTTTTGAGCGAGGAGGCGATTTGTACAGAAACCTGTGGAAGAGTGTGTTTCCCTCGTGTGCATGGTATCTGTTTTGGTCATTCTAAGGTCACAATCTGTGATGGACAATCCCAATTTTATTCAGAGATGCCCAAGCAAATGCGTTTTCATATGGAGGAACCTAGAAAAAGGGTTCCTGTGAGAGGGGGGGTTTGCCCTGGATGGGATCCTGATAATAAGAAGCCCCTACAAATTACAAACAATGAGGGACAAGCCGGTATCCGGAAAAGAATGCATGCTAGATGGATTCATGGATTGCAAATGGTAGCAGATCTCACTTTGATGCCTCATGGGAAAGCTGGACCCAACCCACATCATGAGTCTGAGAAGGTCATCCCTGCCATTCTCATGTCTCAGCTTTATTCGCTGAAAAATTCTACCTTTTACTGGTTTGCAAACCCCTATGACCCAACATCCATCAGCATGTGGTCTAAGGGCCTGCTTAAGGTCTTTGCATCGCAGATGAAGGTGGAGTATCTTCATCCCGTGGTTGCAGATGAATTTCCAATCTGCTTTGAGGATGCTATAATCTTTGCTGGATTGACTAATGCTGCCTACATTCCTAATGAAGCTGCCCATGATTGGTTGAGACAGAAAGTCTTGGCACACTGCAAAATTCCTAGTATGAATGCTAGAAGGCCTTTGTCTGATGTTATCATACTCAATCGGCCAAATTCTTCGAGAAATATAGCTAATTTTAAAGAAATGCAGGATATGCTTGAAAAAGAATTGCATTTAGCAGTAAAGGTAGCTGAACCTGGACCGCTCGAGTTCTGTGAGCAAGTTAGGCTGGTTGCAGAGGCAGATGTTCTGGTAACCCCTCATGGGTCCCAAAATGTTGCAGTTTTATTTTCGCGTCCTAGTTCTGTAATTTTGGAGGTCTTCCCTCTTCTCTATTATATTGATTGGCTTGGAAATTTGTTGCATGCTGGAAAAGTGTATCACCATGAGCTTTATGGAACATGGACAACTGAAAGACTGGGAATGCCTTTTCAAATGCGCCTATATGCACTTCTTTTGGGTTGGAAGAGATGCTTTTCTGTAAGGGAATGCATGAATTATGGAAAGCGTCAAAAGATTTATGTAGATTTAGATCAATTAGAAGAGATTTTACACACCCTTACATCCAGCTGTCATCTAGCAGTCCGTGGATCGAGATGTCTCAGAGCATATGAAACACAGTCAATTTTGCCTCTTGAGCATTAATATTCTTTTTACAGTTTCATTCTTCATTATTTGGTAGAGTATTCTTCTCCTAGATGATCTCAAGTGTTTCACATAAGCTTTGCACATGGTGCATTGTGAACTCTTGACTGTGAGGTAGCTTTTGAATTGGTGAACCAGTGAGAATTTTGAGGGCATCTGAATATATGCTGCATTCATCTTACCCTTAGTTATAAAAAACAGTTTTCTTCTCTTTTGAATCCTGCCCGCTTTGCTCACATGATTTTTTCAGGACGTTCTTGTTGATGAAATCCTTGAAGGTTTGGAGGACAAGCTTATAGCTTTACTTCCACGGTCTAGCACATGGCATTAAACACATTTTTTGGAAAGAGAGAACATGATGGTGATGCTTTAGGCGTAGATTTAAAGTTTACTTCCATGGTCTAGCATATTGCTTAAAGCACGGTGGTTGAAAAGGCTGGCAAAGGATAAGTGGAGAGAGGAGTCAACACTGCATATTACATTTGATGAAGAAAAATCAATTTCTTACAAGCTCACAAAAGCATCTCTGACTTTGTATGTATGTGCAGAGTTCACTGATTTCATTCTGAGTTTCTATTTTTACTGAATTTCAAAACATATTTGCTGTGGTTAGTATTTAATATTGTCCTTGGCTGTATGGGTTTCTCTTCGTTATCCAAACTCTTGTTCTAGCAATAATTTAACTAATTCATTCAAAGACTTATCTCTGATTATTTTTGACATTAACTATGTTTCTAGAGTTCAACCTTCATTGACAGGTTCTGTTATTTAATATGCAGTGAGGGTTAATGGTATTGAGGAGTTTGAGGCAGACTTTTAAACTGGTCGATGAGGAAGTGTTTTGACATAGAAACATCAAATATTCAATGCTAAAATACCATACATTTGACGTCAGGTATGGAAATAATTATAAGGATGATTTTTGATAATTAGGAAGTCATTAGTCAATCTGCCTGTTATTAGCTTTACATGCCTGCATGAGACATGATTTTGATTTTTTTATCATCAATAGCAAAGATAGATTTCAAACTCCTATCAGCAATATTTGTTTGTTGGAAAGACTTTAAATCAATTGGTTTGCAGGAATTGGAATTCTGAGAAAGGCCAGGAGTTTGGAGCAGCAATAAGCTCAAACTAGAAAGAAGAAGACTTAGGATTGGTGGTTGAAAGCAGGTATGGAATGCTCATGATTTCTTTTTTCCCTCCACAATAAGAAGCTCTCTGATGTTTGCTTAAGGACTGTCCATTTTTATCTTTGATGATGTCCTCACTTGTTTTGCACATTTCGTCTCTATTTGTTATCTTTGGAATGGTTGTTTGTCTTCCATGTTCTTTGCATCTAGACATTAGATTTTTATTTGGATCTAAACCTCAAGTATGAATATAGGGGCAAGAGGAGGAGCAAGAGGGGTGAAACCAATATCCAGCGTCCTCCATCTTCAGCAAGTCTTCTTGTCGTCTTTTTCTTCATCCAATCTTTGAGTCAAAAGCTATCGTTAAACCTCTTTGTAGGTCAACAAGGCTTGAAGTAGTGACAATCAGTGTGCGTCCCCTTTGGTTCCTTTGGACAAGTGTGTATTTGAAATTTATCAGAATTATGTACTCAAGTCATCTCTGATTAATGGAAGTCTACTTGTCTGGTTTATAAAGTTTCCCAACTATTGAGATTCATTCGCATTGTGATTGCTCTGTTTGCTTTAATGATTCTAGGATTCTTTTAATCAGCAAGATTGGATTTGTAATTACCTTGTTGGTTTTCCTATATTCCATCTTCTCCATTGTTAGTGATTACGTATATGATCACTAATATTTTTGTAATCTTGGGTTGGGGATATTATGTTTCATTTAGTTCTATTTGACTAATGAAAGAATATGTGACATTGTTTGGGTAGTTAAAAGACTCAATTCTAAACTTGTGCCAAGTTGTTACGAGATCCTAAATTTATGGATCTTGTCAAGTCTTATTTAGGGGGAAGTCGAGAGGTTCTCTCCATATGGTTATGTGGTTGTTCTATTATTACAATCGCACAACTCCTATTTAATTGAGCCATCTTATGTACTTGATATCACTTATGGAGTGTGACAAAAGAATAAAGCCCCAATTGTGAGAGTGGATGTTTCCTCTATGAAGGTTTTACCATTGTATATTTGGTGTCATTATCTTGTGTGTTGTGTGGAGACTCAATTTTTGTAGATTATATTGTGTGTATAATTTCAACATGGTATCAGATCTTATTTTTCAAGTCTCCCCTTGATCTCTCTTGTTATTGCTCACTATGGAGGTTAATTCAGTTTCTTGAATCCGAAAAGGATGTGAAGCACTTGTGATATCTTGAAGATTGGTCTAAAAAAGGGGTTTCCTCAATCCGAGCTTGGTATTAGTGCAACCGATCGGGTTTACCATTACCATTCGTTTCTAAAGGTATGGTTTTGTGCAATTTTTAATGCAAATTATTGTTGCTAAAAAAGAAACTTTTCCAACTTGGAAGATTGTTTGTAGCATTTTTTTTGACTAAGTATCTAGTCAATTTTCTATTTGGCTTATTGTGATTAGAGAGCCACTATTTTACAAAATAATATTTCAAAACGTAGAGCGAGTATCAAGAAAAGAAAAAAAATCAAATTCTGTGTTGTATTGTGGGTTTGGATAAATTTTTTTGTAGACTCCTGTTATCGCACAAGTTGTAGGTTGGGCAAAGCCCGACCCAACCACCAATTGGCGACAACTTAGAGAGCACCTACCCACTGTCACCTTAGGCAGGTGTTCCCATCACTTTAGAGGTGAGGTAGTCACCTCAAGGGGGGAATCCCGGTGACCCTAGGGGGGATTGAGACGGAAGATGAGATGTATGAATGGAAACCCCTAAAGATCAAGTTTCTAGATGGAAAATGGAACTTGGAAATGATTTGAGTAACCTGCCAAGTGTGAATACCTGCCCGAGACACAAAGAAAACCAAGTATATGATATAATATGTTAGTTGGACAAGCAAGTTAAGCTTGCTGTCCCTAATTGCAGCAAAAGTCAACGATGTATATCAGCATATAGAAGATAATAAAGGCTGCAAAATAAGTGTTAAAAGTGTAATTGAATAAACAAGAGACAAGCTAGTGAAAGCTAGCTTAACTCAACAATGATAAAGCAAGACTTTAGTACAAAAGCTAGGCTGAAACAAAAATCTTACTGCAGTGATATTTATCAGCCTTATGGCTGTAGCAAACCAAGCTTTATAACAGAAAAATCAGCCAATGAAAATTCCTTCTAACTAGCTCAAAAAGTGCGCTAGGGTTAGTAGTTTGTTATGGCAAATCTATAGCCTATTCCTAGGGTTAGTTTAGGAGTTATCTAGGGTTAGAGAGTTAGTTTTCTGCAGCCCTAATGGCTGTAGGTTAGTTTTGTAACAGCAGCAAGTTTTAGTGGATGAAAGAGGATGTCTCAATGAGGCAAGAAAGCCTAGGGCTCAAGAAACAACTTCCAAGTGAGAGAACTTTAAAACTTGAAACTTTCACGTTTACCAATGCGACGTTTTATTTCTCCAATGCAACGTTTAGTGCCTTTGATTATGGGTTAATGGGGTCAAAAGAAAAGAGCTAGGGCTACTACCTCCTTGGGGGTATAAATCCTCTTATTCCCCAAGGCAAGTAACCTTAGCTAGGGTTTAAAACTAAGGGGTGTATGCCCATATACTTCCTTAGCAAACCCTTGCAAACAAGAATTCTATGCTTAAAAATATGATGGAGCTAAAGTAGGGGTGTATGCACTTATACTCCCTACCTAGCCTTAGAAAAATCAACCTTGAGCTTGAATTACAAATGATAGCAACAAGGAAAAAGCTTACCAATACAAATAGCAACAAGATAGACCATAGCATGCCAAGATAACCACCACAATAGCAAAAGAATGACCTCCAAGAGCTAGCGCATCATCATCAACTCCACAACCAAAGAAAAACCATATCATAGCACAAGATAGCAAAAAAGCCTCAAGGGTAGCGAAAATTTCAGTTCAAAGGCTTCTCACAATGAGAGAGTTATGATTTTAAAATGAGATCTTATGATCTCTATTTATACAAAATGTCATTCACATAGTTTGTCCACATTAGCAAGGGTAAAACATAAGACAAGGGGTCCACAACCCTTATCTTACCCATTGCAACAAAATAATATT
>SNQJ01S0042230.1:9398-30322 GCA_010110895.2 Picea sitchensis | reverse complement strand
GAGTGTGTCACCTTTGTGACACTAAGAAGGTTGAAGATGAAAAACACTTTCTCTTAGATTGTCCAGCCTATACCCATATTAGATCTCATTTTCAAAATATTTATCACACTACCAACCTTCCTAACCTCTTAACTCAACAAAAGAATGGTGATCTTGGAAATCTTTTCTTAATGTTTTTCGAGCACAGAAACAAAATTCTAAAGAATCACAAGTAATCACTTACCCTCTTAAGGTCGGATAGACCAATTCGATCATCAATATATTTAATTAGCACAATCACATTTAAATAAAAAATAGTTTATAAAAATATTTACAAGCTGTAAAAATATCCACCAACTTAAAAAAAACAACCAAACAATCAAAATAAATGAATATTATAATTTTCCAAATTGATTGATTAATTCTAACATAACATCAAAGAAATACCATGGAAAGAGGCCACTCTCTTGTTTTTCTCATAACCCGATCATGAATGGAACTTGAAATGAAATGAATGAACCCTGAATATATTAAACACATATTTAATCTGAACAATATATTAAATACGGAACAATATATTAACAAGTTTAATCTAAAATTTTGTTAAGGTTTGGGCACAATTTCTATGTACTGTGCCGCCATACAACTACAAGTTACAGTTATAGCTTTTTTAATATCCATTATGGCTTCACAGTTATGGTTTTGTTAATATCAGACACACATCCAACCACGAGCATCTTGGCTAAGTGGTTGTACTTTTCAGTGGTACTGGCATTGTGAAAATTAAGGACAGTCTGGGCCCTCTAGATTGATAATCTATTACCTTACGAGGGCTCTCTAGATTTATTACCTTACCGGGGTTCTCTAGATTGAGAATCTATTACCTTACCACTGCAAAAATTAAGCAAGTTTATCTTATACTCTTTTGTTTAATATAAGCATCCCCATATGCTTGCAAACTTATTGTATTCAACTATACCTGATGAATTCATCGAGTTATAGGTCGGCGGTGAAATCTATACCTGATGAATTCAACGCAATCTATACCTGCTGAATTCATCGAGTTATAGGCATGCGGCACAATCGTTTCTATGTATGGTCGTTGTGAGATACAGAGACTAAAATGGTCTACTCCATGTCTCAAAGTATGTGCCAAATCACGTTAAATGCACCCATCATAACTCACGGACATGAAAAGTAACCTGAAGAACATCTACAGGGTTGGCAATATACCACACAACATATTGTTGGGATTTGGTCTTTCCGCCAATCCACCAGAACTCTCAACCTACCACACCACTCAGATGCAATAGCCCACAACTCCTTTTTTAGATGGTCAACTCCTTTGAGACCATCTAACCCATTCCCACCTACAACCATCATTGCATATCCCTCTCAGAGCTAAATCCTTAGCTCACTTAGAGATGTCACTTGTGACCTTCCCGAAACAAGAACAAGAACAAGAACAACACTCCTCCAATGTTGTATCCAAAAATGTGTCTCAAAGATGATCCCCTTCTCTTCAGATCCCAAGCTTTGATTTTCAATTTTCACATGAAACTCTATGTGACTAATATTAGATATGAAAATTGCTTCCTAGTGATCTAACAATCACTGAACAACTTTACACTGAAATTGTTGACTAGAAAACATATGCAGCAGAAAAAACAAGATTAGTGATGAATCACCAATACACAAGAGACACAATAATTCTATTCTGCAACTTTATCTAGTTCTTCAAATCTAAGGAAAAAAACCAGTCCTCTCAACCAATACAATATCACCAAATATGAGGACAACCTTGTCCTTCCAAAACAAGAGAATATAAGGATAACCTTGTCCCTCCAATACAAAATAGAAAACCAAACCTTAGCTATATTCTGGAAATCTCCTCTTCCCATAAATCTACTGCAAACCACCTGTATGACATGTTGAGGTCACTTGACGTCATCCTGTATGGACCTGATCCTTCCCAAAATAACTTGTATGGATGTACACGATGTTCTCATAGCAACCCACATATGTATGTAATTGTTCCCAATGCAACCCATGTACATGTACAAAAAACCGTACGAACACTTCATACAACTTGCTCCACTCGTACAACATTTTCCTTTTGTGGTTTCCTCCCTCTCCAACATGTGCGGTGTGTTTTTCCTTGCCAATAACATAATATAGAGAATCCTCAACCCTAGGAAAAATTTTCTACCCTAGAATAATTTCCCTTTGTTGAAATCACCAAGCCTCCTAGCACAAGTGTAGACTCATTTATTCTAGCTCCATCATGTCTTCACACACTCTACATGATATGTGATGTCACAATGACCTCTCTCCTTTATATACAATCCTTAGGGATCACCATAGAATCCCCTCCATAAGTAAACATCAAATTAGGCTTTCATTGTCGGTGTGAAGCCCCAACACAAGCCCTCAAATCCCATCACCAAACCCATGAAGACCCCACTCAAATCCAAGGGTATTTTCACCAAATAGATGGTGTTATGTGGTGCCCATGATGATTCCCACATGCCCAACACCTAGGGTTATGTAATAATATCTACCCAAAGCTACAAAAATCAACACAAGCACACTTAAGTATGGAGTTTTCCCCACAATCAATCCCACTTAACTTGATATCCATGAGGTATTCACCTAGTGAACCTTGACATAGTTCCTTCATTTTTGGGATATTAAAGAATACCCATAATTTCACTATATATTGATAAATATATCCCAAAATCCTTTTGTTGAACCCCCCTTCCAATACATCTTTCCAATAAAAGAATCCCCTACTTTTACTAGATACCCCTTTTTATACCCCCCAATGCCTATAAACCCCTTGATACCCCAAATCTCTCCCCTAATACATACAATATATTAACTTTATTTTTGACAATTTAAAAACCCCCTTATGAATGAACATGATAATATATTGGTCAACAAGGCGAAGCCCCCATGTTGCTACCCCATTTGAAAAACCTTAGCAAGCATTATTCCTTATGAAATATTTTATTAGAGCTCCTTTGAATATTTTTATTTAATCATTGAGGGGCTTTCACAGTCCAATATATTTCATATTCATCCTCAGAGTCTTCCACTTTCTTCTTTCCTCCCCTTTTCTCTTTCTTGTAGTGTCTTCTAAAATTCCCAACCTTGTCATAGTTTCAACATATTTCCTTAGACTTTTTAGGAGACTAAGATCTCCCATAGGATTGGATATGTAATTCTCCCTGTTCTTTCCTTTCTCTTTCTACCTTCCACAAACAAACAAGGCCTCCTTGGTGGATTCATAATCCTTCCACCTAATTTTCTTTTAGAGTAAAGAAGCCATGACCTCATCAAGCATTGATTTCTTTGCATTGTTTCCAACAACCATTACTAGGTTGTCCCATGAATATTACAAAGAAAACAAAATGTTCATGAAATGATCCTACTCATCCATCTCCACTCCAACAAAATTCCACTAGGTCACAATAGTATTAAACGTATTCAACTATTTGGACACAAAAACATCATCACACATTCTGAAGGCGTACAACATGTTTTTGTAGAAAAAAAGTTTATTAACTAGGGATTTTTCTTGGTAAGTATCCAAACTTCTTCTAGAGGCTTGTTGGGTGGAATCTTCATAAATGTTCAATAACATTTAAACAAACAAACAAACCCTATTAAGGATTCTCTCCTTTCTCTTTAGCACTAACTAGTCTTTGTCTTTCATAGAAGAGGGTTTAGTTTTGGATACTGCAACCCATATATATTGATCTATGAACAAATCCTACATCTTGACCTTCCATAGTGTAAATTTAGTACCATTAAACTTATCCATTTCTAGTCTTGATGCACTCGACATTTTTCTACAACAAGATTTCATTTTGCTCAAACTCCCACCCAAACTAATATTAGATTTAAAAAACCATGTCCCTAACACCTAGAATATGAGGTGATTAATATATAATACCAAATCAAAGGAAGAAAAAGTGTGGAATACACTTCCTTCTCTAATCAATGAGAGAATAATTTGTAGAAAGTGCAAACAAACAATTGTAAAAAAAAAAAACATAGAGACATACAACCATTACACATGTTATACAATTGTCTTAGGTTGATGGACAATTGGTTTGGATTGTTGGTTGTCATTGATGTCAACCATTCGAGAGTGATATTGTAGATTTATTTAAACCCTTAGATATTGATGTCAACCCTTGAGTATGTCCGGTAGATCTAGAGGTATGGGTATATTGATGTCAACCCTTGAGTATGTCCGGTAGATCTAGAGGTATGGGTAAGGAACCCAAGTTTGGTTGAGGTATAAAGGTATGAAGATCAATGTATTTGTAGGTAAGAGTATTCTAGATGGATAATACATGTCATTATGTTTTCGATGATAAGTGGAATGTCACATAACTCCTCACAGTTAGAGATTTATGGCCATGTGAAGGTGGAGAACCCTCATGAGTTATCTAGAAACCTCTAGAAGGTTAAAGAAGTCAATTATTCTAGAAGCTCTTAGAAGAAGTGTACAATTCAAATTGATGGTAACTAGGAGTTAGTCGTGGGTATACTTGTTGCATTAAGAAAATAATTAGAAAAGTTGGTTGCAACAAGAAGTTGTGAGTAAAGAGATATTATCTAAATAATAAAGTATTCAAAGTGGTTGTGAAGAGAAATTATTTAAATAATAAAGTATTAAAAGTGGTTGCAAAGAGAAATTATTTAAATAATAAAGTGGTCGCAACAAGAAGTGGTGAGTTTACTATTTATGGATAAGTCAAAGTGGTTGCAAAAGAAATTAATTAAATAATAAAGTTCGTTTCAACTAGAAGTGGAGAGATTATTATTTGTTGATAAAGTGGTTGTAAGTGGAAAAGTGGTTAGAAGTGGGTTAGCCCTAGAAGAAGGAAGTTGGGTAAAGTTAGTTAGAAGGTGACCCCATGAGGAAGCTACTTGGAGAGTATAAATAAGAGAGAACAGGTCTCCTATTAGCCCCTATTTTTGAGAATAATTGAATATCCATTTGTGAAAGGTTATTTCAAAGGTATTATTGATAGATCAAATTCGTGGCAGAAAAATCATGACTGCAGAATCACGACAGCAAAACCACGACAACAGAATTGCGACAACAGAATTACGACAACAAAATCGTGGCAACAAAATCACAGATACAGAAACAAATCCGTAGTAGATCCAAAACTACAAGAAGAAAAGGGTTGTTGTGACAAGTTGTGTTGTGCATAGTTTATGCACTTGTGTTGGTATATGTTGTTACAAGTTGTGTGGTGCAGGTTGATTGGTACAGGTTGACAGTGGAAATATTTGATTCAGTGACATGGTGTCTACATTTGGCATTCATATTTCAGAGCGATTAGACGAGGCAAGGAAAGGGGGTTGTATCCTCCTTCTGGTTGGTTTCGAAGAATCAATGAGTTGGATCTTCCTTAAGGTTGGATCCTGAGAACTAGTTGGTTGTAGCCACCTTCTGATTGTAGAAGGAGAACATAGGGGGTTGTGGCGTTCTTCTATTTCTAGCGAGAGAATTGGGGAGTTGGATATTCCCTCAGGTTGTAACTTAAGAAAATAGGGGGTTGGATCCTCCTTCCAGTGGAAGATGTGTTGGGTTGTTATATTCTTTGCAGTGAAAGTTGAGTCGATGTAGATTGGCTAATGGTTGAAGGTTGAGGTGGATCGATAGCAAGTCGAAGGTCGAGGATGTTGACCATGGAAATTCGAAGTCGAAGGTATCGATGACAAGTCAACCGAAAAGAGGTCGAAGTGTGGGTGTGAGACGACCGACTAGAGACTAAATGAAGGACCGACTAGTAGTCGATTGGTAACCCAACTTGGAGTCGACTGTAACAGAATCCTGAGATTTACAGGATTTGTAGCCAATGATATGCACATATCTATAACTGTGTTTGGGTGCAAATATTTAGGGTTTTTCTTGTTGTAAATCCTATAAGGAGGTGTTTTGTAAGGTCATAAAGGCTAATGTTATAATCATTTAATACACTTATTCAGGTTAATGCATGTGTAGGTATAGGTTGTTGGTCAGGCATATGTAAGTCGATTTGGCTATAAGGTTGTTCTTTCCTGTGGAAGAGGGTATGATGTCGATTGTGTCTTAAGTGTGGACCAAGGTGAGACATATAACCTTTCATTCTGATTGAATAAGACAACAAGAGAGAAGAATGCTCAAAGGATTGTTGGTTTCTCCTGGTTAAGGGTTCCGAGGTAAAATCTTGGTGTACTGTGTGATTTACATTCTTTATTAAATTATTCTTCTCTTTTGCTAGGATTAATGGGGAAGTGTCCTGCATTTCCTGACAAGATGGAGAATTGGAAGTTGGTGCTTCCTTGAATGTAATTCTTAAAGTCATATAAGAAAAATATTCCTTGGTTTTCTCCCTCATTGGGCTTCCATGTAAAATACTGGTGTACTATGCATTGTGTGAATGTGTCTATTATTGTTTATTATGCATTGATAGATGTTAATGTTATATGATGCATTAACATATTAATGATGAAATGATAAACATTTTTGAATAAGTTAAAGTAATATACATTGTGGTTAAAAATGATTAATAAGTGGTATAAATTGGTCATTATTGATTCACACCCCCTCTCAATAATTGATCTATATTATTTTTGGAACAAAATGAAAACAAAGAAATTACAATGAAATACTCATGAAAATGGCTAGAAACAGAGAAATACAACAATACTTGATTTCTATTAATGAAAGAATTTTAAAGAGACTGTAAGGAAAAGGAGGCTTTGAAAAATATCATACACTATTGATTGGGTTCATGCACATAATGGGTATTTCCAGGAAAAATAGTGAGCCAAAATAACAAGACAACTATGTGGATGCAAATCCACGAACTCCACAAATAAGTAGTGTGCTACATTATGAAATTTTTCCTCTTGAATTTTCAACAACACTAAAATGTTTTCGCATGAAATTGTGATTAATATGCTTGTTGTCCAAGATTATTGAAGGAAGGTGACAAAGGCCAAGAGTATGAAAGGACTTGACCCAGAAAGAGGATCAATATTTCTAAATAAGTTGAATGAAAAAGGCATGACAACTGTTACTAAGAAAGAACACCGAGGGAGGTGTTCCTTTTAAGGGGGAGGGGATTGTAACACCCATGTTTCCCCTAGCCTATAATTAATCATTTATTATGATCACCATGCTATGGCATGGGAACAATGTAAATGTATTATTATTTACATTTCCAATGACTAACTGTGGGCGTGAAGCCTCGAAGTACTCGCCATGATATCACTAGAGGAAAGAATGAGGAAACTGTGGATAGGGTTCATTATGTCAAAATGACCCAAATTTCTCCTTTATAAAATAATAAGCCTCATCTTGATCCCAAGGAGAAATCAGTTAATAAGAAAAGGATTGGTGGTTGAACAATCAACTACCCCTTTAAATGGAAGCATGTAGGGTCTGGTTGAAGAGGAGGAAATTTGTCAACCCAAAGTACCACAGAGGTAAGTTTTTCCTATAGGCCCAGACTAATCCGAGTTTCCTTCTGACAGAAGGAACATGACATGTCCATAACTTTCTTGAAGAGGAGAAAGGCAAGATGGATCGCCCGAGGAACTGTATAGCAGAGAAGGGGATGCTTGAGCCTGGGCATGGAGGGTGAGTGACCACAAGGAAGATGAGACTTTGAAAAATATCATACACTATTTATTAGGATCATGCACACAATGGGTATGTCTAGGAAAAATAGTGAGCCAAAATAACAAGACAACCATGTGGATGCAAATCCACGAACTGCATAGACAAGTAGTGTGCTACATTATGAATTTTTTCCTCTTGAATTTTGAACAACAGTAAAATGTTTTCGCATGAAATTGTGATTAATATGCTTGTTGTCCAAGATTATTGAATTAAGGTGACGAAGGCCAAGAGTCTGAAAGGATTTGACCCAGAAATAGGATCGATATTTCTGAAGCAGTTTAATGAAAAAGGCATGACAGGTGTTACTAAGAAAGAACATCGAGGATGGTGTTCCTTTTAAGGGGGAGGGGATTGTAACACCCATGTTTATCCCATCCTATAATTAATCATTTATTATGATCACCATGTTATGGCATGGGAACAATGCAAATGTATTATTATTTAGATTGTCAATGACTAAGTGTGGGGCTGAAGCCTCGAAGTACTAGCCATGATATCACTAGAGGAAAAAGTGAGGAAACTTTGGATAGGGTTCATTATGTAAAAATGAACCAAATTTCTCCTTGCTGAAATAATGAGCCTCATCCTGATCCCAGGGAGAAATAAGTTAATAAGAAAAGAATTGATGGTTGAACAATCAACTACCCCCTTAAATGGAATCATGGATGGTGTTGTTGATGTGGAATAAAGTTGTCAGCCCAAAGTACCATTGAGGGCAGTTTTTCCTTAAGGCCCAGACTAAACCCAGTTTCCTTCTGACAGAAGGAACAGGACAGGTCCAAAAATTTCCAGAAGAGGAGAAAGGCAATATGGATCTTCTGAGGAACTGTATAGCAGAGAAGGGGATGCCTAAGCCTGGTCCTGGAGGGTTAGTGACCGCAAGGAAGAGGAGAATTTGACAAATATCATACACTATTGATTAGGATCATGCACACAATGGGTATGTCTAGGAAAAATAGTGAGCCAAAATAACAAGACAACCATGTGGATGCAAATCCACGAACTGCACAGATAAGTAGTGTGCTACATTATGAAAATTTTCCTCTTGAATTTTGAACAACAGTAAAATGTTTTCGCATGAAATTGTGATTAATATGCTTGTTGTCCAAGATTATTGAAGGAAGGTGAAAACGACCAAGTGTCTGAAAGGACTTGACCCAGAAAGAGGATCTATATTTCTGAAGAAACTGAATGAAAAAGGCATGATAGGTGTTACTGGGAAAGAACACCAAGGACGGTGTTCCTTTTAAGGGGGAGGGGATTGTAACACCCATGTTTCCCCAACCTGTAATTAATCATTTATTATGATCAACATGCTATGGCATGGGAACAATGTAAATGTATTATTATTTAGATTGCCAACAACCAACTGTGAGGGTGAAGCCTCAAAGTATTGTCCATGATATCACTAGAGGAAAGAGTGAGGAAACTGTAGACAATGTTCATTGTGTCAAAATAACCCAAATTTCTCCTTGGTGAAATAATAAGCCACATCCTAATCCCAAGGATAAATAAATTAATAAGTAAAGGAATGGTGGTTGAACAATCAACTACCCCCTTAAATGGAAGCATGGAGGGTCTGGTTGAGGAGGAAGAAAGTTTTCAGCCCAAAGTACCACAGAGGGCAGTTTTTCCTACAATCCCATATTAACCTGAGTTTCCTTTTGATAGAAGGAACATGATAGGTCCTGAACTTTCCTAAAGAGGGGAAAGGTGTGCAAAAATACACACAAAGACAGACAAGAAGGAGACACGTCGAGAGAGAAAAGGAATGACTAGGATATGCAGAAGAAAAGAGGAAGAGCGTGTGAGGCTCTCTATCTGAGAAGAAGAAATGGAAGCTTGATAAGTTGTTATGGTTACTGGGTAGAACAAGAGAAAGGATCTATGATAATTTACAGAAGACATGACCTGAGCAAAAGATCGTGAGATTGATGCCGAGGGAGCATCTGATAAACCTCGCAGAGACTGTGACATAGAAAGAACCTATGAGAAACTGCAAAGTTTCCCTAGTGAAATCATGGATTGGCACGGGGGTGGTCAGAGTGCTAAGAATGAATTCCTCTGAATCTATGGTTGGGTGGAGAGGCTAACACCTACAGTAAGTAAGTTGGTGATTGACTGTAATAGTAAGTATTCTTATGCCCTGTATACTAGAATTGAAATGTAAGATTTAGTTATATGTAAATGTGATAACTTGTGCCTTGCGTGAAATTGATGATAATGGTGTTTACTATCCTTCTGTAAAATATTGTGTTTGAATGATTGTAAAGTAGCAATATTGGCCTCTGGTCTAGCTGGAAAAATCCTCAAGGTGTTTTCGCCGAGGAGTTACCTCATAGTTCTAGATTTGGAGTAGACTTTATGGGACTACGATAGTCTCGATGATTCCTCGAGATTATCTTCTCGCTAAATTTTGAACTTATGTCCAATGACTAGAAGGTGCACCCTTCAACCCAGTCACCCAAGAGACCACTGGTTCGTGCCCCAGCCTTAATCAAATCTTTGCTAAGAGATGAGTGTAGCCCTTGGAATTCGATAAGGTTCTATATGACCTAGGGTTGGAAACCCTTCACTAAGATGAAAGGAGGGAAGATACTCTGGCTTTAGAACTCCAGGAATTCAAAGCTCCGGGATAAATGAATTCAAAACCCTCGAAAACAACTGAAGGCCAGAGTTGCAGATTGACAAGGGCCATGGATCTGGGAATCCATTGGAAATATCTCTCAGCTGTTAGATCGAACCTAGTAAAGGGGTAGCGCTAAGTAATTTGGAGAAGTCCCACTGCGGGAGAATAGACATGGTCTAACGCCAAAACTCCCGAATGTTGGAGTCGCAAAGTTAATCTGGACCGTTGAGAGTAGAGGGACGCATGTCCACAGATCAATGGCTATCCGTAAGTCCAATTATCCGATGGTATCGAAGTGTAAACACAAGAATGTGCAAGTTTCCCCGTAGCTATGGAAGCCGGAGTAAATCTTGGTTGTGGATGCTAAGTGCACATGGTGATAGATCGGGCATGGTTCGGAGTCCAAAAATCCAGGAGGAAGATGGAAACTACACACCAAAACTAACGAATGTCAGAGTTGTGAAGCAATGGAGATCATCGATCTAAGGACCCTTTGGGATCCCTCTCAATCGTCTGATCAACCAAGAGGAAAGGAGTGTGGAGCGGGTAAAACCCCTCTGAACACCGGAGATGCGAAGTGACCAAGGCCGTAGATCTAGGAACTCTTCGGGACCTTTCCCGACCGTCAAATCTATGTCATGGTCATCCTCACGCTGACCGCTCTAGGATTAAGGCGGAAGTCACACCACAGATCCCCTGAATGTCAAAGTTACAAATTAATGTGAGTCATAGATTCATGGATCTAAGCGGACACATCTCAATCGTGGGATCTAAGGGTTATTGGGAGAAAATTGGTGGGAACTTCAGAATTCAAAGCTCCGGGAGGTTTGGAAAGTAGGTGAAGCTAGGAATCCTTGGAGGTTGTCAGTTCCAGATTGACGTGGCACGCCAACATCACCTAGGGTGACATAGGACCCTGTCTTGAATGCCATGTGTCACCCTGATTTGTGCTTCTCACAGACCCTAAACACCATTAGAGCATGACACATGTCACCTCCTAGAAAGGCCATGTGTCACCCCTGGTCTTTGTCATGTGTCATCCCCCTAGTGCATGAATTCTCGTCCAAAGGTTGGTGGAGTACCCTAGACTTCAGGATTTCGGGACTTTTAAAATACTGGGAGGCTAGAATGTTGGGGCTAAATCAGTCGAAGGGCTAGACCCACCTATCCCTGTCTCTGCGTATAATGCGTCACCACGTGTAAGTGGGGACCCTTCGGGAGTCCAAGACTTCAGGACTCCATAGGTTTGGAGTGTAGTGTCGAGGATAAGCCGAAAGTCCCAAAGGTCGGAGCTACGTGGTATCAGGGATTCGAGACTTCAAAGGACATGCGTGCAGATTAGAAAGGGGGTGTTCAACGTTGAAGCGTCAAACATCGAATTCCCCACTAGCGTGTGTGTTAGAAGAGGAGTAAGCCCAGTCATTGGATTGGTTGATGGATGGAACTTCCTTGCGGGAGGTGGGAACCTAGAGATGGTATGAATGAGATGGAGCCACATGGGCGCCACATGGCCCTCAACTAATGAATGCCCATAGAACTTCGGGAATCCATAACTTGTAAACCAGAGGTCGGTTTAGATCCTGGTAGAAGTTGTTAGAATGCTATGGGTGAGTAGAAAAGGATGCATACCTTGGATAGAGGATTCAATATGTTTAAGGAAAGTGGAATTTAGATGCCTCGTTCCTCAAAAAGGTATTTAAAGGGTTGGGTGTGTTACAACTTGTCTGACTCTATCCTTTCATCATCTTCCCCATTTTTATGATGCGGTTCTCCCAAACCTAGTTGTTGTGTATGGTTTTGTGCTTCAGTGGGAATTTTTTCTTCAACCCTTGGATCTACATATATCTGCTCAACGAATGGTTCATGTTCTTCGACAAGTGTTGGCATAACTTGTTCCTCAATGGGTGATCTGAATGCATCCACATCAAAAATTCCTTCTGGATGAATGGGGTTTTCTGACTTTATGGTTGCTTTATCTATGGACTTCATATCACTTTGTTTGTTTCTTGCAAAACTAGTTCCCCAAATCTTTGTTGAAACCTTTAGAACTACCTGCTCATGCTTGGCTTTCTCTCCTTATTTCTCGTCTTCTCCAAGTCACAATGAGGCTTACCTTTCAATTTTACTTCTTTTATATGGACTATCATAAATGCTCTATCATATCCCACTTTTTCATTCACCTCCTTTTTCTTTTTCCGACCACTTTTTGTCTCGGCGCACTGCATTCATCTTTTCCTATAGCGTAGTATATTCAGGTTTTGTCATACCACTTGCTCGATTTTGTTGCACACTGTATCCTTACATTGTCTGTCTATCACTTATCCATCTACTTACTTCTTTCGGGATTTTTCTCGTTTTTCTACTTTCTTTTCCTTCCTTTTTCCTCTTTTTCTAGTTTTTTCTTCATTTTTCTTCTTTTTGACTCCTACTATATACAATATGTACAATTCTACTTTTTTCACTACAACTAATGAGGGTTAGTAGGTCGATTGTTCCTATACAGTTTCAATCAAATGCCATTCACCATTCCTTGAATTTCCCTGCCTGTTAAATTCTGCAGCTGCACAACACCTCCATCTGTGACAGACATTATCTCATATGGCCCTAGCTAATGCATCCTGAAGTTCCCTGGGTGCTGGAAATATTTACTATCATAGAGGAGAACCATATATCCTTCCTTTAATTTATTCTTCTTAATGTGTCTATCATGCCAAGATTTGTCATTTGCTTTATGTACTTCCTAGTGGAAACCAACTACAATATTATCTTCTTCTAATTCCATGAGTTCTGCCAATCTTTCTTGAGTTGATCCTATTTCTTTCATGTTTGTAATTGTTGCAATGCATAGAATCGGTATCAAATTTTCCAAGGGAACCACTGCTTCCTGTCCATACACCAATATGAAAGTTGTCTACCCTATTATCTTATTACATGTAGTTCTATAAGCCCATAGTACTGTCGGTACCTTCAAATCCCAATCATTCTTGTTCACATTACAAATCTTGGTTAAAGCATTCTCTAATATCTTGTTAAATGCTTCTAGTCTACCATTGGCCTGAGGATGGTATGGAGTGCCCTTCTAATGATGTATCTCAAATTATTCAGTCATTTCCTATATAGTATTGTTGATAAAATGATTCCCATGATCACTCATAAGAAACTCTCAGGAATCCAAACCTTGTAACTACTTGCTAAAATGAGAAGTGTGTTGTAGTCTTTGTGTTGCAATCCTTCACTAGTGTTTCTTCAACCCATCTGGTTAAATAATTTGTCACTGTAATTATATAACATGCACCTAATCTTCTAGCTAGTGGATTAATTGGTACTACAAAATCTACTACCCACTTGTCAAACACTTTCAGAGTTACTTGAGGTTTTAATGGCATCTAATCCCTCCTAGATGGCTTTCCAAACCTCTGACAGGCATCACAATTATGACGATATTCCTTTGCATCCTCGTTAATTGTTGGCCACCTTAATCCTTTGTGCAATATCTTCTATATAGTAGCTTTCACTGCACAATGTCCTCCATCTATTCCTTCATGTGCTTCTACTAAAATGATAGGCCTTTCATGCTCCACAACACATCTACTCAAAATTTTGTTCGCACCAAGCTTGTACAAGTGACCTATAGTCAATTGGTAGTATGCAACTCTAACTACCAAATTCTTCTTCTGCGCAATATTAAATTCCTTTGGTGCAAATCTTGTACTCAAAAACTCAATAATGTCAGCAAAATATTCATCAACAATCTGTACTGAAAATAGTTGTGCATCTGGGAAATTGTCCTCCAAACTACTTGGTTCTTCTCCATTAGTTATCCTAGACAAATTATCTATCCCTGCATTCAATCTTCCAAGCTTCACCAAAACTTCAAAGTCAAACTCTTGAAACAACATTATCCATCTACATATTCTCCCCCCCAACATTGGCTTGTTGACCAAATATCTAAGAGCAGAGTGTTATGTAAACATCTTAAAGTGTTGTCGTAAAAAGTAATGTCTGAAATTCAACAATGCATACACCATATTCAATCCTTATCGTTCTGTTGTGTTGTAATTATCCTTTGAATCTGACATATTCTTTCTTGCAAATCCAATTGGCTATTCTATATCACCTTCTCCCGGTTGTGTTAATAATACTCCAAGTGATATTGTAGATGCATCTACATGCACATGAAACTCCTTTGACCAATCTAGAAACACCAAAATTGGCATTGTCACCATTTTCTCCTTCAATATGTCCAAACTCTCTTGGCACTCATCATTCCACTGATACTTAATGTCCTTCTTCAACAATTTACCCATCGGTGCAGTAACCTATGCATATCCCTTTATAAACTTCATGTAGTAGTCTGTATGACCAAGTGTACTTTTTAACTAGCACACTGACTTCGGTAGTGGTAAATTCACTATGATAACAATTTTGGTAGGATCAACCAACAAACCTTATTTATACACCACATGCCCTAACAGAATACCAAATGGTGTGCTGAAAACACTTAATGTTCAATGAAATTTGACACTATCTACACCTATCTGACATCAATATTAACACGTCAACATGATCCTTCAATAAACTAAACACTGTCCAATCATCCAAATAAACTTCCAAAAACTTATGAATAAAATCCTCAAAGGAAGCTACTACTACCCTTGAAAATATAAAAGGGGAATTATTCAACCCAAATGGCATCACTATATATTGATATTACCCCCATTCTATAGAAAATGTAGTCTTATGTCTATCTTCTGGTGCTATTCTGATCTGGTGATATCCGAAAAATCCATCAGTAAATGAATAGGTTTCTTGACCTCCTACATTATCCAATACTTCATTTGTAAATGGAGTAGGGAAGGGATCATACAGATAGGCACCATTCAACTTCCTCAAGTCTACATAGATACTTATCCCCCCTTGATTCTTCTCTTGTACTACCATAGGGTTGATCCATTTAGATTCTTCCACAGGTTCTATGACACCAACCTCTAACTTCTTATCAATTTATGCCTTCACTTTCTTCTTGTACATTGGATTCCACCTATAAGGTATTTTTATTAATGGTCTAGCATCTAGTTTCAAACGTATCTTCATCTCTCCAAGTTTTCTTGCAACCCCCTTCATCTATGAAAATTTCAATGGAAATAGGTCAATATACTCGCGCGGTAACTTTGTTATTCTTTCTATTGTCTGATTATCCCAATAGTATCCAATACTTGCAATCTTTGGGTTTTCTGTTGTTCCAATATTTACCTTCTTGATCTTCAGTGGTGTAGAATAATCTTATGATTCTAATTGTGGACCTTCTACTTATATTTCCCCTTCAACTTCTGTGATCTGAATGTTGCATGGGTTTTATTTTGCTGCGTCTTCTTCTTCTACGACATGATAACAGTGTAGCAACTATCTAAATGTTTGTCTCTTCTGGTTCTGATAAGCTGTCACAATTTCCACTTCAGTTTGTTCAAAGATCCTATCTCTTACCACCTTCAGTGTTGTATCTATCTTTGTATTCTCATGCTCAAATGAAAATTTGATCACAAAATTATGTTGCATCTCTTCCTAATTTGTAGTTTCTCTGTGTTCTTCCAATTTTGTGTACCAATTCCTGGGAATTCCTTATAATGTGTGAATAAAGTGATGTGGCCAGTCCTCTGGTGGTACCAATCTCCATTGAATTATACATATTTTTACAAGTTCTTTGGGTTGTCCAATTCCATCATACTTCTCCTCGTATCTATTCTCCTGCTCTGCGCCAAATATGATGTGCAGTAGTCTCTTGCATTGATACCAGTTATTGATATTCTCTTTATGTGTACCCCATCATCGCACATGTGTTTCTTCCAAGGCCATATATAATACTGGTAATCTTTTATTTTCCACTAATTCTAACTCAAACTTCATTAAAAACTCTTCTAAATTATTCTGACCATAAAAATTTGGAGGTTCTCTTACCTTTGTGCCAAGCTATCTTAGTGCATGTGTCATCCTTGCACATATTTTGGTAGATAGCTCATGTAGTCGTTGCTTACAATTCTCCAGACCTGTCTCAGAATCTGATGCACATGAACTAATTCTCCTCCAGCTCAACATTCCATCTATAGTGGGGTTAATGTAGACTTCATCTCGTGCAGTAGTTATACAACTGGTTTATATCTTCTGTAATTAAATACTTGAGGGTTTTATGATCTGTCTTAATTTGGAAGTGTTTCCCCAATAGATAAGGGTGTCAGAGATCCACTGCATGCACAATAGCCAATATTTCCTTTTCATAGATTGATTAGACCAAATGTCACTCTAGCAATTGTTTGTTGCTAAATGCGAAAGGTCGACCATCTTGCATAAGGACTGCTTCAATTCCTATGCTGAAAGCATCACATTCCGGGACAAAATTATTTGTGAAATCAAGAAGGGACATGACATATGTGGTTCACATATCCACCTTCAAGGCTTGAAAGGCCTGATCAGCTGTGGGATTCCAAGTGAAATAATTATTTTTGAGGAGAGAAGTTGGATGCGCCACAATATTTCCATAATTATTAACAAACTTGTGATAATAGCATGTTAAACCCAGAAAACCATGCAAGCTTTTGAGAGTCCTGGGGTGAGTCCAATCCTACATATCTTCAATATTCTTAGGATCCACCCTGACACTTTCCTTGCCAACAATATGACCCAAGTAGTCGACTTCGAAGGCTCCAAAAGAACATTTAGATTTTTTGAGGAAAAGTTGGTGTTGAGAGAGTAGATGAAGAACTCGATCCACATGAGCAAGATTGGTTGTCCAGGGTTTACTATAAATGAGAATATCATCAAAAAAATCTAAGATAAAATGATGGAAAAGGACGAAAGACATGATTCTTGGGGCTTTGGAAAGTGGAGGGAGAATTACACAAGCCAAAGGGCATGGCCAAGAAATCATAGTGGCTCATGAGTTCAAATTGCAGTCTTAGGAATGTCTGCCTCTTTCATACATATCTAGTGGTAGCCAGGATGAAGATCAAGTTTAGTAAATAAATGGGCACCACTTAATTCATTCAAGAGATCATCGATGACATGAATGGGAAATTTGTCTTTGATGGTGAGTTTGTTGTGAGTGAAAAATTCATGACACATGCACCAAGAGAATTATTTTTTAAGTACCATGACCACAGGACAACAATAAGGGCTAGTACTAGGACAGAGAATGCATGCAACGAGCAATTCTTGAACAATTTTCTCAATTTCATTTTTCTGGGCAAAGGGATGATGATAGGGACGAACATTGGGAGGAAGGATGTCAGGGACGCAGGGAATGGAATGATCATGAACAACACGGGAAGGAGGAATTCCATGGGGAATGGAAAAAATAGCTTGATATTTGGAGAGGATGGATTGGAGGTCAGGCGACACAGAGGGTGTCTCAGCGGCGTGAATGGAATGGAGTTGTGCAATAATGTTGGAATGACCTGTTTTTAGGAGTTTTTCCATGCAATGGGAACTGGTGATCTCAGGGGAACTTGCTGTGATGCCTTGGAACTTATACTATTGGCCCTCTTGGTTGAATTTCATGGTCAATTCCTTAAAATCCATGAGAATGGGACCCAGAGTCCTTAGCCATTTGACACCCAGCACAATGTCAAAACAACCCATGTCAATATCAAACATATGAGATTTCATGTGGTACTGACCAATTTGGAGACGCACATTTTCACAACGCTCCCCACATTTCATGGACCCACCATTGGAAATCATGATTTGAAAGTTGTTGAATGCTTGGATATAGCAATTATTTTCTTGGGAAATGCGGCGATGAATAAAATTATGGGTGCTTCCATTGTCAACAAGGATGATAAACTTTCGATGCTTAATGTAACTGATTAGCTTGAGGGTTTGGGGAGTAGAGAAGCCAGTGAGAGCATTCAAGGAAATGACTGGTTCAAATTCTAGAGGGTCGGAAGGTGGAGTCATGTCAGTGGATTTAGGTGACTCGGCCACAGGTGAAGCCTTGACATCTTCTGTAGAAACATCCTCAGAGATGGCCATAAAAACCTTTTGTTACTTACACTTGTGCCCAGGAAAATAATTGTCATCATAATTATAAAAAAGGCCCTTGAGCTAACATTCAACCATTTATTCCCGGTTCAATTTCTAAATCTTTAGTGGAGTGGAAGGAGGAGTGGGAGTGACTGGTTTAGGGCCAGTAATAGAGGGTTTTCTTGTTTGATAAGAGACAACATGTTGTGCTTCCTTATCTCTTTTAGTAGATTCCACCCAACTATGAGGATGATCAATGAGGACGTGAGAACTTATCTTATCCTTGAGGTCACTAATAAACCATTCTCGGAAAAAGGCATCAGACATTCCCTCTGTGTAGAAATCCAATCAATTAAAAGAATCTATAAATTCTTCCACTGTGACATATTGTTTCAACTTTTTCAAACAGCCTAAATGGTGGGTTTCAGTGTCAAAGTGTTCATAAAGTTCTGCAACAAATTGTGTCCAAGCCACCTACACTTGGTGGGAATTTTTCCTCCATTGCCACCATTACCAATGTTCGGGATCTAGATGGAGAACACCATACCTTAGTTTGGAAAACTCATCGGTAATTTGGTACAAAGAGAAATAGTGTTCCATTTGAGTGACCCAATTGTGGGATCCGAGCCATCAAATTTGTTCAACTACATGCGAGGGGGATTCAATTCCCACTAAAAGTGGTGGGGAGGAAAAGAGGTGGACTGGGAGGATTCAAGACCTTCAGGGTTATAAGCTGTGGAAGAAGAGAAAGGATATGGGGTGGGCTTAAACAAGGCGGTCAAAGTGTTCACTGTGTCCTGGGATTGTTGAAAGGTGGAGGTCAATTGAGTGATGGATGTGGGAAGTGATTCCAGTGGAGGAATATAGGATTTGAGGTTACCAATACTGGAAGTAATGGAAGAAATATTAATCCGATTTTGGTCATGAGCTTTGTCCAAGGTGGTGAGACGTTATTCCCAATCTTGGCTACGAATGTGGGCCATGGGGATGGGACAAGGGGAAAAGTGGGACCACACAAAGAGGGGTTACTGGTGATTGGTACTACTATGATCAGTGAAAAGAGAGGAAGTCAATGGGATATATGTCAAATAGGAGGGTCGACAAAGGGTCGGGTCCACAAAAAAAAAATTACTAAAAAATGATAGGTATGACTACGATCAAGGAGCATAGAGGAATCCAATGGGATAGGTCTCAAATAATGGTGTTGGAAGGATCTGAATAATACTGCAATTACGAAATTTCTAAATGCTTAATAGGAAGAAATGTGTAGGAATTTCACAAACATAATGCAAGAGGCACAGTTGCACGACAACATCTCTTGTATGTTTTTTTTTTGTTTCCGTCCCAAGGGTTAGGGTATTTAGGGTCTCTACAAGCAAGGGTTTGCCATGTGTTATAGCTCTCTGATATACGTGTGGGGTCCAAAAATAGTACTCGAACCAACATCTCAAAGAACCAACTAAGGAAGCTAGACCATGTGCTTAGCCGTACTAATCGACTACTTAGGTACTAGAGAGTATCTTCCCAAGTGTTGTTCTCGGTGGAACTATAGTAGTCGGGAGACAAATTGGTTTATCTACAGAGGGATTCGGGATATTTAGGTCGATCCGTATACAAGTGTTGTCTGATGCACTACCACTCGAAGGGGTACCAACATGGGTTACAACAGTGGCCAACAATGTGTGCTTAAGCACCACTTATAGTTCCTGCATGTATGCATCCCTAACCGTGGATTTATGCGTTGAACGATATATCTCTATAGCTTTAAGACGTCATAATACATTTGTACGCTGAAAAAAAATAACCCGCAATTTTTTGCCAAGGAAAGTGCTCTTATACCACTTGTAAGATAACAAATCTATTAAAATAGTCGAAAACAAAAATATTACAGAGTATAACAGTTGAACAACATAATGGATGAAACCACAACACCAAAATAATACCTTTATTGATAGGAAACAATGTTCACTTGCCTCTTCAAGGGGGAAACCTTCACCAGAGAAGTGTTCTATTACAATAATTCTCAAGACAAAATCTTGTCATGCCCTCGACTCTTATTTATACTAAATCTATCTACCAAAAGAAAATTCTAGAGGAAGATATTATAGAAGTCTATTAGGTCTTCTTACATTTGACTTATTCTTTTTTATTACTAGGCCTTATTAATATTGGCCTTTATTACATGAAAAATATATTATTCTACCTAAGTGAGGGGTTAAGGAGGTTAGGTCCCTAACAAACTTAAACAAATTCGAAAGATAGTTTCACTCTTGAGTAATTATCATAAAGGATCAAATGTTCCTTCAAAGAAATCATTATGTTTCAACTTAAAGGCCATGTAGTTAGTTAACTTTTTAGATTTTAAAAAGACAAAAAAGTTGAAAGTCGAACAAAAAAATGATTTAAGTATATAGGGGCTTCTGCAGTGCAAGATATTAGATATTATTTTTGGGATTAACTACGTAGTGTAAGTCATTAATCTATGACCCATTTCATGAGTATTAGTCTCAACTGACCAATAATTCTCATGATTTGAATAGTCCACTTAGCACTCATTGCATCGGGTGATGCTCACAGGGGTGAAGAAATGGGATTGAAGCCAAC
>SNQJ01S0042229.1:95698-113566 GCA_010110895.2 Picea sitchensis | reverse complement strand
AACAATTACTTAAAATACAAATTCAAAAAATGCAAAAAAATACTTAAAATACAAAATCATACAGTAAAAACAAATTACAAAATAAAACAAAATGAAAAGACAAAATTTTAAATTAAAAAACACAACCTAAAAAAATAAAAAATAGAATAACTGAGTTTTAAATAAAAAACACAAACCACAAAATAAAAAACCAAAATTTTAAATCAAGAATTAAAACGCAATTAAAAAAACACATTGAAAAATTAAAAAAGAAAACACAAGAATTAAAATAGTGATTAAAAAAAGGAAAATTGGGCATGCGGGGCGCAAAAAGCGGAGGGGCAATTTTTTTAAATATTTTTTAATTTTGTTATTTTGTAGTTTGTGCCTTTTATATTTAAAATTTAGTTTTTGTATTTTGTACTCCGTGTCTTTTATTTTAATTTTGTATTTTAATTTTCTTTTATTTTTTAATTTGTTTTTAATCACATAATTTTTTTAAAATTTAGAATTCAAAATTTTTTTTTTCATTTTTTTTTAAATTGTTTTGAAGTGTTTTTTTGGGTTTAAAAAGATGAAATTTTGATATTATTTTTGGTTGCTTTGTGGCTCTTTTATAGATTTTTTTTTAGTGTTTTTAAAGGTTTTGTTTTTTTTTTTACTCATTTGGGTTGTTTTTTAGTTTTCTATATATATATATTTTTTTTTAAATACAATTTTTTTTAGTTGTATTTTGTTTTTCAAAATTTAAAAAAAAAAAATTGGGTTACTATTTTTTTCGTTTTTGTTAGTTAAATATATTTCATTAGCAGGATTGGCCTCTGAGATGCCATGACCCAAGAGTATCTAAGCCGTCAAAATCATCGAGGATCACACCCATCACTCCCTCACTGACTTCTTTACACCATGGGGACTCAAAAATTTGAAGGGCATGAAGGTGGGCTTTGAGTATGCATGGGTGCAACCACAAGTTCAACCACTACCGCAAGGTGCCCCCATGGCTCTAGATACACTACCTCAAGGTGCCCCCATGGCTCTAGGTAAATCCCTCACCGGAACTGAACCTTGTTCAACGATGAAAAAATCCTAGCTTTCCACAATTCGATCCAACCCCTTTGGGCGGGTTAAGATTATTTCTTAAAAATGATGTTTTTTTTGTCTTTTTTTTCTTCAATATGACTATTTTCAAATGTAAATTTTAAAAAAGTAATAAATAAATTTTCAAACAACAATTTATGAATTTATTTTGAGCTTTTTTATCGTCGATGGTACCAATTGTCAATTTCATTGTTTCAATCAAGTTATAATTTTAACTCCAAATAAAAAATTGAACTTACAAGAAAATCTAGAGGTAAATTTTGACTCGTAAAACTAAAGAAAATAATATGATTCCCATGAAGGACTGGAACTCCTACCTCAAAATTCTTTATGAATCCCATATTACTATGGACAACAATCCAAACATTTATATAGAGGATGAAGTTTTTTCTATAGAGTACATAAATTTTGGGTTTAAATGAATCGTAAAAGGCAAAGCTAAGGACATTGAAGGTTACCAAGCTAAAATATTAAAAATTGGAGGGCCTATCATCATCGCTCACATACACAAGATCTTCACTTTAGTAGTTAAGCAAGGATTTCATAAACCCTAGAATCAGAGCCTCATTGTTCCTATCTTTAAAAGTAGGGATAATAGTAATCCCTATAATTATAGGACCATTATGATTAACCCCATATTATCCAAACTATATGGAAATATTTTGGAAAAGAAGATCATCATATGGCTTGAAAGCCATGGAAAATGAGCTAAAGGTCAAGCTAGCTTTAGAGGCCATCATTCAATTATGGACCATCTTGTTAGTTCTATGATCATTGTCAAGGAGTGTTGCAATAATAAAACCAATCTCCTAAATGGTAATTCCTTGATTTTAGAAAATATTTTGACATAGTGTCGAAGACTAACCTTTGGAATTGGTTAGAAGAGACAAAATTTCCTTCTAAGCTTAGAGTTGGTGTAGTAAGGCTATATGAGAGTGTTATTGCCAATTTTAGAAACATTGAAAACTAGTTGAAATAAATTAATTGTAATATAGAAGTCAAGCAGGTTGTCCCCTATCCCCTACCCACTTTGGAATATATGTTGTTGAGTTAGAATATTGGTTGAAATATGTTGGTTGTACTAGCCCAAGTCTTGCTAGTATAGTCGTCATCCTTCTTCTTTATGACGACGGTATTATTCTTATGGAAAGGAATCCCTATGACCTTGGTAAGAATCTAATAATCCTCAAGGAATTCTACTTTAGTATGTGTATGGTTGTGAATATTGACAAAACAAAGGTTATGATAATCAAATCCAAAAATATCACTTATGAAACTTTTGTATATGACAATAATAGTTTGGAGGAAGTGCCTTCACACAAATATCTTGGAATCAATATTCATTACAAGCTCACTTGGAACTATAGTGTCGAGAAAGGGATAAATGGAGGGTCGAAAGATTATTATGGACTTTAAAACAAATGTAAATTAGCATACCTTTGGTCATGGGATAAGAAAAAATTCCTCTTTGACACACTCATCACAAATGTTATCTTATATGAATGTGAAGTTTTGGGATGCGCTATCTCTAGATAATCTTGGAGAAAGATAGAGAAGATCCAAAAGAATTTATAACTTAAATAATATCAAAATTAAAGGAAATATAGCCTATCATATCCTCCTCGGGATGTGATGATTTCCCCCATTGAGTGTACAACCATAATTAGGTACTTAATGTAAAAAAAAAAATAAACAACATGGATGACCAGAGGCTCCCCAAAATTTCTTCCAACGACTCAAGCGAGGGTGGCATCAAGATGCCAAGTCTTGGCTAAACCATTGGGGCATATAGGAAGATGTCATTTTGCACAATATCAATAATATTAAAATTATTGTTACGTCTAAATTTAAAGAGAAATTATGTTCTAATTAAGAATTAAGAGATAAAAGGTAGCTAAGATACTACAAGGAGGTGGTCAACCCTAATCTAAAAGACCAAAAGTATCTCTTAGTCCTCTAGCACAAAGAAGAAAGTCAGCATTGCTAAAATACGAACCAACTTGGACGAGCTACATAGCGAAACTCGACGTTGGACAATTCCCAAAATACCGTACTGGGACGCAATAATCTATCATTTTTGTGACTCTAAGAGGGTTGATTATGAAAAACAATTTCTCTCTAAGAGAGTTGATTATGAAAATCACTTTCTGTTAAAGTTCCCTACATCCCAATTTCAAAATATCTATCACAATAGTGACCTTCCTAACCTCCCAAGTCAACAAAACTATTACGTTCTTTTCTCAATGTTCTAAATAATCTCTTACCTTTCTATAAACCAATTCCACTCTCATTAGATGTTAATCATCATCATTATAAAAATTGCAAATTTAATAATAATCATAGTTACACGGGAACTGCTTTAGGCATCGCATCCTCAAGACTAGTTCGTGAGGTTTTGAGAGCTTGGGAATGGGTATGAAATTACTTTTGGAACTTGGGAGCTTTTTGGGAGCTTCAACATCAAGGAAATGGGAGCTTTCTAGCTTTTGGAGAGCTTCAACATCAAGGAAATGGGAGCTTGCCAACTAGTTTCTGAAATAGAGAGCTTTAAATTAAAATTTTATTTTTGGTATTAATAAGTTCCAATTTTTAATATTATTAAATCAAAATGTAAATATTTGTATTCCATTATTATAAACACATAATTTATTACGATGTTTTTATTATATTTATTCAAAATATCACTATAAAACAAAGACTAAGTAAATATTATTTCAAAAATTATTTAAATAAAAAAACTTAATAATATATATGAAAAAGTTTTAATGCATCTATGTTTTCCTTGAAGCCCATACTAAACATGAGAGTCAATAAATCAATACCTTGTCCATGGCAAGCATTTTCTCTTAATGTTGCTATAAACCAATAATATGATTGATTTGTATTGTATTTCATATTACAAGAGTAGTACTATTTAGCTATTTTCAATCATAACAAGAATAATGCTTCAAATTTACAAAAATGTTTGAAGTTTATATATATAAAGTTTAATTTTAAAAATATATTAAAATTTTAAATAAATATTTTGTTTCTCATTTTCTAATTAAAACTGTATGAATATTATGCTAAATATATCCATATAGTTATTAATACAAATTAAACCACAGTTGTTTCAATAAAAACAACATATTCCTTAATTTACCTTCAATTCTATTGACTTTTTTTTTCTTAATTAAACCATAATTCATTATAAAAACTTACACACAATATTGCACCAACTGAGAAGCATGTAACAGTTATGAAATAATTAAAAAAAAAGTCCATACATGGATGGAGCGTGAAACATCCGAATTAATATATTAAGAAATGGATGGACCGTGCAGAATTCGGATTTATTGTCAAAAGCTGCCTCAGGGACCTACGACTAATATTAAAAAAATACAAGAGGACCATAAGAAACGGCGCACTGGGAATAACCTACAACCCGGCGAGAATCTGTTAAGAAACAGCCAACCCGGCGAGAATCTGTTTCATATATATATAGTTGCATGATAAAAATGTTAGAAATGATGATTTTTTTCGAGATATTTATTTGAAATTTGATTAAAAATTGTTGAATTTGAATAAATTTATATTTCAAATTCAAGTGAAAAAAATCATTTCTTAAAATAGTTAACCAACCCCGTCTTTTATATATAGTGAATTTTTTGAAATGATTGTTATTTTTTTATTATTTTTAACAAAGTTTAACAAAAATAAAACTTAATATATTTGTTTTAATATTTGTTTTAATTTTAATTTTAAGAATAGTATTAAATAATTTTTATTTCCAACCATTTTTTAAATATTTTAATTATTTTTAAAAACAAATTGTAACTCTTTTTTCAGCATACTTAACATTAATATACAATTTATTTCCAAAATATTTAAATAAGTTTTTTTTCTATTTTAAAAAATATTAAATTATTAAATCTTTTAATTTATGTATTAAAATTTAAACAAAAACTTTATTAAAATTTTTGTATACTTTTAAGTTTAAACGTTATTATTTATTTATTAGATTCCATATTATTTTGTGATTTTCAATAAAAAGGATATTTGATTTAACTAGAAATAAGAAACTACCCTTACTTATTATGGCTAGTTAAAGTTTCTAGATCCACTCATAAGAAATATTGTCTAAAACTTTAAAGTTGTAAGTTGTTAGGTTGGAACTATGTTTAGATCAATATTTTTTTAACAATATAAAATGTTAACAACAAATTTATTATTCAAGATGTTAATTTAAAATTATATTAAAATATTTTTTACAAACTCCATGGTATAAGGCCTTTCTACTTTAATTTTATTTTTAGTTTTTTTTTTTAATTTTTCTAAAATTATTTAAAAAAAATAAAACTCAAACATCACCATCACAATCATATAAATTAAATAACAACTTTTTTAATATTTTCTTATTTCCAATTTCATGTTGATATATTTTTTATATTTATTCTATAATAAACATATATAACCTTAATTATAACAGTTTCGATTATAACTACACTCAAATTCAACATATATAACCTTAATTATCTCTATATATAACGGTTTCGATTATAACTACACTCAAATTCAACGTTGCATGTTAAATGTTAGAAAAATATATTAAACAAAATATATCATTAAATACATCTATGCCCTTTACACAATGCATACACACATATCTCTTTAAAGCTTCACGTACTACTTTGACGATTTCTATTTCATTCTTTCGTCGACCATTGATGAGCCTCATCCCCACCTTTTAGGGTAAAGACATATTAGACTGGCACAGTCGCAAAGTGGTTGGTGTTGTGGCTAGTAAACGCTGAAAGTTATCTGGACGAACAACACTCTGGTGAATTGAAACGCACATAGAGTTGAGGAAATCTAAAAGTTAATCTTAAATGTGGTAATTCCAAAGGTTAATCAATTAAATTTGGCAATCATATGGTGGTACAGTAGTTTCTTAATATGATTAGGTAAATGTTTAAAAGTAAACAGGTTAACTGATGCATTAAAAAATACAAGGAAGTTATGAAGAGTAAATCACATTCATTGATTTGAGAGGACGACTAAGAATATTCCAACATTTTCAATTGTTAGCCATCAGATTAGAATTTTAGATTAAAAGGTGATTAATTGTGCCCATCTCCAATAGGTATATGCCTTTCGATGTAACTATAGGTAGCATATCGAAGACTATAGGTGCTCGACATGTTAGAGGGAGAGTTGGCACATGTACATGAGCCCCCCTCCATGTGCCTTATTGTGCATGCCCCAAGACATCTCCCTTCAATTACAGATTTGTCCCCTCGTGATCAAGTTCCAAACATTTCCCTGCATATTTCGATTGATTCGACAATGGATTAGGTTTTCATTGATGATGAAGGTACAAAGGAGCCTTAAGCTTCCATTTTTTATAATGAATTCCCCACGCTTGGTGAGTGTCATGTTCCTTCGCACAGGGATTTTCCTTAATAATCGTCTCTCAATGCCATGGGATACATGTCGCTCCTTGTTCCCTCTGTGCCTCCCAAGTCCAATTCCCAGGTTCCACCTGCATGAATGCTTTGTTCGATTCTCCTTTATGGTTTAATAATTTTTAGTCAAGTCATCATAGTTTTCAGGTAAAGTATGCAGGTTGTCCCATAAGTGGCAATCCCTAGCTTTCTTGGAATCTTTTGTTTTTTATGAACTCAAGCTCAACCTAGCGTGGTTTCCCCCTAGGAAGGGTGGTTGTAACTCTGTCTTATTATAATTTGACTTCTAGAGCATGGTTGGACTCTCAAACCTATGATATTTCATGTACACTATGTTTATAATATAATAGAATAAAATTTCTTGCTCTAAAAAAATAGGTCTTAGTTTATTGGAACTCTTAAACATGCCTCAAAATTAATTCTCTTATTGAGAATATTCCCTTGCTTCTTTTGGCCTCATCCAAAGTGTAACATTCTGCTCTTGCATGCACTGAGAGGACTTATTCTTTGAGGACCCTTATGTGCAAGTGATCCGGTTCTTTATACGATTGGTTGTTTGATTATGATTATGAGATATTGTGGATTTGATGATATGTTATTTTTTTTGTATTTACATCGACAAGCGTTATTGACTGGGTTCTCTTGAGTCTGTAGGACTTTGGACGTTGAGGATGTCGAGGCATTGATGAAACTCCTTGGACTCTGGATCGAGTTAGGGAGTGGACTGTTAGGGTTTGAATGTTGTTGATATGACATATGTACATATGATTAGATATTATGATGTTGATTGTTATCGCTGACATATTTCGTTGACGGATGCAAGCTGACAATAACTTGTCGACCAGACTCACATTTGGATTAAAGGGGTCATGTACGAAAACCATAGACATTGAGGGAGAGGTGTGGTAGCATCCCTGCCACAACCTACTAGTACTCTCATAGTGGATAGAACTGTAGGTTAACAATTACTTAGTTCAAGAGACCTGCGATGTCGTGAGGGCAGACTGTGACAATATTTCATGATGATTTTAAGGGGTGTGCAATAAGGTATAGTCCTTCTTTAGAGGCCCTTAGTCTCCCAAAATACCACTTGATGGAGTATTGACTCCAAGGGTTTGACGTCTACCAAGTTCAGTCAAGAGGCGAGTGGCACCCTTGGAGCACATAGTGCGTCTTGAAAGGCATGTCGTGTAATTTAAAATAGAAAGAGTTGAGTGGTACCCTTGGAGCACGTAGTGCATCCTGAAGAGCACATAGTCATTTTTAACTCAGGTAATTTAATAAACCTAGTGCCTAGAAAACAATGTCTCCTTAGGAACTGGTCGGCCTTAAAATAGATGATGGTATGAGTAAAGTTTAAATGACTAAAAGTTCCCTTAAAAATTGTCGTCGTCCTAGTGAAATTAAAACTTAGGTCTATGTAGAACATGTGAACAAAGAAAAACTAAATAGACATGTAGCAAGAAGGGGGGTAATAAATTCAAACTTTAATTATTAAAGTGAAAATTATAATGGAGGATTAAATTTATCAAAATGGTAAATGGTTGTTTTTCTCTAGACTTGCTAAATCTGATTTTTTAGTTAAAAATAAAAAGGGGGGAAACTTAAAGAAAATGAGAACTTAAAGAAAAAGAGGAATGTCTAACTTAGTAAGGAATCTAGCCTTTGGAACTTTCTATTTATGAACTCAACTGGGATTTAAGTAAGGCATAAGTCATTTAAGAATTGTAAGGGAATAATGGGACACCCGGGAGCATTTTTAGGAACGCTTTTAGGTCGGTGAGGAAAATAGGCAAATTTAATTAATTAATAAAATTGATTTTATGGTGCAACTAGGGGATCGGGTGACATGTGTATAGGGGAGGTTTTTCCTAATTAAATAAATGAAAAATGAATCTAATGAGGGTTTGGGAAACTAATCACTTGTAAACTCTCTAAAAAGGATGGCGTAGGAGGATTATGGATGGCGTCTGGTATGTGTAAGGTTATGCTACCGAAATTTATCTTGACTGAACTTTCTTGTGGGAGTTAGGGATACCTAGCTCGGACAACGAGTGGTAGCTCGACCTTGCAAGGCGAGCTGGGAAGCTAGCATTCTCTAGTATTGTGTGTGTGGCTCCATTGCGGCTCGGGGGACTCAGGTGGAAGAAGAGTACCCCTAACATTGGCTGGGAGGTACCAGTGAGGTCTCAGCGGTGGGAAAAAAGTACACATACGAGGCACAAGCATGGGATAGTGACTTTTGGTTATTCGTTGTTGGTTACAGGTAAGAAAACACTATTGTTTTGTTTAAAAATAAAAGAAATTTTTAGTCTAAATTTTTTGTACATGAATATCTATAATGGCGAAGGTTGAAATGGTGAATTGTAATTCAAATATTTTTATTTCCATCTTAGAATTGAAATTGTGGAAATGAATTAGTTTCAATATTCCCTTATTGTTTAATGAAAAATGTTCACTTAAATGAATTCCTTGTTAACTTATATTGAGTGTTGTGAATGCTATAAAATAAAACATTAACAATAGACATTATACTTAGTCCTGAATTCCTTGTTAACCTTGAGTTTATCAATAAGAACAATACCATAAGTTTGAGCTAATACTTACATTAGCGCAACCACCATTATCAATTCCAGTTTTGTCTACATGCCCTCTTATTCTTGTTGCATAGGATGGTTGCACATGTTATATTTTGCCTGTTATCTTTGTGTATCTTTTATTCTGGAGTGGTTGTCTAGTTTTCTCGTGGCCAGAGTGAGCCCCAGACTCAAAACCTTATTTCTTTTTTTTTAATGCCCTGGGTGTGTTTTCTTTATCCCTTGAAATGCAATATTTTTCTATATTCGATTATGGCACACCAGGTGGAATCTATTCATAAATTTTTCTGTAATACCTTCCACTCCTTGCCTTGCGTTTTTGTCTTTTTAGTCCATTTGGATTTCATTAAAAGTTGATCGATGAGGATTGACTTAGGAATAAAATTTTAGGAAATATTTAAATTTACTCAATCGTTGACTGTTAGACANAAAAAAAAAAAAAACTCTCGACTAAATATCGTTAAAATTAATTTTCACCCGATTCGATCCTAGATCTATTGCCATGCCTTGAGCATGGTCCTCAAGAACTCTGATGTTCATGATTACCACCTTCGATTCTCATGATTATGCAATGGGTAGATGAGGGAACTATTGCATTTTGTCTCCTTGGGAACACACCGAGAATGGGCCTTTGGGGCGCCTCTTGAGCCACATACTCCTTTGCAAGGTGTGTTCATTAGGAGCATGTTTTGTGTTGAAGGTTCATTTCCTTTTCATTCTAAAAATAAAAATAAAAATAAAAAGAAAACTAGAATCCGACGAATGAATCTTGTTTATTAATTTGGAGTTTGTAGCCTTTAAAATGTTTAGTCCGTAGGATGAACCCGGGGCTTATGCTACCTCTTTCATTACCAACCATAATTTCCAAGAAACCCATGATCCTTACTCCTCCAACACACAAGTGGACTCACAGGTGAACAATCAAGCTCTTGCAAAAGATTGCATGGCATTATTATATTTCACCTATTCTTGTGGGAAAAAATCAACCCATTTAATGCTTTCATTTACAAGGAGGTGATATCATGCAACATAATTAATGCCCACGAGCGACCTGAATAAAATGTATTTATCTCACAGCTAGATCATCCTGTACATTCGTTGAATGAAGATTCGATTTATTTCTTGAGCTGGCAGTTCCATGTTTTATTTTATGAATTTCTAAGCAAATGGAAGCTCAATTCCTTTGTTTATAATGAATTTCAATTATGTCAGTTGGAAGACCTTAATTTTTGTCTACTATGCGTTTTCAAAGTGAATGGAAATTAAATTTTAAACCTTTATATCTAACTTCCTCGATTCATTACGGAAGCTAGGAATTCGGATTCACCACCTACGCTCTAACCATGTTGTCACATGCTTTGATTTAAATGTGGAGTGAACAACATTATAGATGAACTGTTGAACGTCTTCTTATACCTTGACTAATTACGCAAGAAATCCCTTGTTTTAATTACATTGAGATTTAATTATCCCTGGAATTTAATTTCTTAGAGATTCTTCTCTTATAAATATGCCTAGATTATCAATATCCTTTTAACTAATTTCACAGAGATTTAATATAATTACACCGAGATTTTAAATAATTAAGAGATTCCTTGTTTATTATTACAGATATTATAATTACCTTATGTTCCAAGTAATCATAGAATCACAACTCTTGCATGTCTAACTGTGCTGACATTATTAGACAATTCATTTTAAAGTTTCTAAAATGGTGCCTTAAAATCTGTGCGATTTTTCTATACTTGATTAAATGGGTTTCTAAGTTATGTTTAATTCATTTGTTGATGAATTTTATGTCTCTATTGTATAATTAGTGATTTAAGTTACTTTGTTATGGTTAGAATTTGCTAATATCCCAGTAAAATTTTATTGGAGGATTGTGTTACTTAATTAATAATGGATGAAATTGATGAGCAACATGCTAAGCTAACGACCACATGAATGACTGAAGGGTTATCTTCTTGTTAATGTTGTTCATTTAATTTAGTGATTTAATAGTGTTAATTGTTTATGTAGCCTTAAACTAGGGATTATCATGATGTAGGAAATTAATGGCGTGATGAAAAAAGTTCTATTGAAGGGTAAACTATTGATTGTAGGAGATAGATGGATGTATTACCAATGTAGTGTTATTAGTGATTTCTTATTTAAATTGCCAAGTTGAATGAATGTAGTTATTGTTTACATGGACATGATGTTCGCGTGATTAAATAAAAGACCCAGAAGGTATATCACTTCTCACGCCCCAAAGTCTATTTAATGATTGATTGATTAAATAGCATGCCTGGACTTTAAATAGATTTGTGTGTCAAGTTGTTTTGCTAGATAGATTGTGTATGACAACTCTCTTGCACGCTCATAAATTTAATGATAATTAAAGTATTGTCTAAACATTAGATTTATCTGGTGGTGCACCACGAAAGACCACTAATGATCGATTGTTGTTTATTTATTGTGTGCCATGCAAATGTTGATTCATTGATTACTAATTCTCACTTGCATTGAAGGTTCATTTTACGTGTGTCGGTTGGTGTTGTTGCGTTTGGTTGTTTTTATGTTGTCTTTTAGCTTAGTAGGCATTGTCTTGCATGTGTTGGGCGTGATGTAGACACCTCCTTGTTCCTTAGAATAGTCATGAGCCTTGAGACTTTAAATGGGATTGAGCATTTCTTATGTGTCCTGGAGGTCCTAACCTTGAAGGGTAGGACAGGCGGGTAGTCGTTTTTATTTTTGTCTGATTGATTTTCGTATGTTGCATCCAGCTACATGATGTGCTAGTATGCTAGGTCGTTATGTTGTATGTGGCCGGAATTGAGTGCATCGTGCTCATTGAAGAGTTGTATTGATTGACTGTTGGTCATTGTTAACTTCCTTCTTTTAAAAATAAATAAATAATTTTTTTTTGTGTTGCATGTTGTCATAACGACCTGGGGTGGTTACATATGGTATTAGAGCTGGTTCGACTCGCGAATTAAGATCACTACGGCTTCCATTGATTGGATATTTGATTATAATGTTGCTAATTAAATTGACTTTTATTCGTGCAAGTAATCATGCTTAGAGTACATCGTGGAGGCAGACGATGGCATGCTAGGGGAGGAGGCATGACGCCCCTAGTAGCATCCATGCCTGAGGGGTATAACCCACAGGGAGATGAACAAGTTGTCGGGAAGGAACAAATATTTGTGGGTGATGTGGTTGGGCTGATGAGGTCCTTTCAGAGGATCTTTGAGCCACTAATCAACTGTTTGGATAGAGATGAGGTCAGGGCATCGACACCTCCTATGGGTCCACCGCATGCTCCGGTCGGTACTAGTAGCATTCACCACAAACTCAAGAAGGTCAAATTTCTCGAGTTCTTTGGTGCCTCGGACGACGCAACCACCGAGGAATAGTTGGAGAATATCGCGATGTGCTTTGCACTTTGAGACTATACCTCCAACATGAAATTCTACATGGAGGTCTTTCAACTGAAAGGGAGATTTCTTCTATGGTGGAATATGCTCCTGTCGCAATTGAACATGGCAGTCGAAGACGTGTCATGGAAATTGTTTGAGGAACAGTTCCAAGAGTGGTAACTATCTGAGGAATTCATTGAGAGTCATCTCAATGAGTTCAATGCCTTATGACAAGGCGACCATATGGTGCCCGAGTACGAGGCTCGTTTCATGGAGTTGCTTTGATATGATCCACACTTGAATATCAAGAAAATTAAGGTAAACAAGTTCATGTTCGGCCTTAACGTCGGCATTGATGCAAAGGTGAGGATTTTTATGCCTCAAACCTTGCATGATGTTGTCCAGAAGGCCCTCATAGGAGAGAAGGATCTATTTAGCAAGGGCTAGAGAAGGACTCCAAGGAGACCAGTGGGACAAGCGTCATATGGTAGGCATCAACATCAGACACCAGCTAAACCTTCACCAAGATTTAAAGGCACTCAGAGACGATCCACATACACTACAACTTGGCTACTGGCTCCTCAACAGTGAACTCCTTACCGAGGAACACAACACCAGTAGCAATTTCAACCACAGTAACAATAGTTTACGCATGTTCAGTAGAACAGATTGGGGTTTTAGGACGGTGGGCCGTCATATTCTACTTTGGTACCAGGAGTACTAGTCTGAAGAAAGGGTGTTGGACATGTGGAGAGACACATTACCAACATGGTTTCCCAGTGGAGAAGACCAGAGCATATGGATCAGTCGGACCCACTACCGTGCGAGATTTGGGCAAGGCCCATCGGATTCATGCAGTGATGAATAACCGCTAGGCAGAGCACCAGTCGACTATGATCGAGACATCAGGTACCGTCGCTGACCACACTTTTAGTATTTTGATAGATCCATGTGCTACAGAGAGTTTTATTTCTAGTGCAGCGCTAAAAATAATTAAGGTAAAGGCATTCAAATAGGACGATTTCAGCTTTGTAGAAATGTCTTCAGGAGCCAAATAGAAGGTTGGAGGGAAGTTTATGGGGTTTAGCCTTAACCTTGGAAAGTTTTCCACCAGGCCCAACATGTACGTCACGATCTTAGGGTCTTATGACATCGTGATTGGTATTGACTCGATGGAATCACATGAGGCAATACTCAACTGTAAGATGAAACGGTTGAGTTTGGTCGAAGATGAGGGACAGAGACGCATGATTGTAGGTCAGAACCAAGGAGTTTCCATAAGGTTCATCTCTTCCTTGAAACTACAGAAGAGCATACGCAAGGGATGTAAGCTATATGTGATCCTTGTGTTCAACGAGAAGGGCATAGAGGAAGGTCTAGAAAACCTTCTGGTGGCACGAGAGTTTGCGAATGTCTTCCTCGAGGAGTTACCTAGGATGTCACCGGAGAGGGAATTGGAATTTACCATCGAACTAAAACCAAGAACTGAACCGATAGCAAGAATGCCTTATCATATGTCGACCCTTGAGTTACAAGAGTTGAAAATGCAACTGAAGGAGTTGTTGGACCTAGTACTTATACGTCCAAGTGTGTCATTGTGGGGTGCACTTGTTATTTTCATACGGAAGAAGGATGGGTCGTGGAGACTGTGCATTGACTACCATCAATTGAACAAGGAAACGATCAAGAACCAATATCTATTTCCAAGGATTGATGACCTATTTGATCAAATGAAAGGCATGATAGTGTTTTCAAAGATCGAATTGGGATCAGGGTATCACCAGTTAAGGATCAAGGAGGACAACATCCCTAATACCACCTTCAAGATGAGGTTTGGACATTATGATTTTACTGTGTTACTGTTTGGACTGACGAACGCACCAGGAGTATTTATGAGCTTGAGGAATGGGGTGCTCCGCGAATACTTGGAAATTTTAGTGCATGTATTCATTGACAATATTTTGATCTATTCTCGAACAATGGAGGAGCATGATGAGAACTTGCACTTGGTACTACAGTGTCTATGAGAGAAAATATTGTATGGGAAATTGTCTAAATACTCATTCTATCAATCAAATATTCACTGCTTAGGGAATGTCATGTCCGACGAAGGTATCAGTGTGGATCCAACAAAGGTAGAGTCTATTATGGAATGGCCTACTCTGGCGAATGTCCCAAAAGTGCGTAGCTTCATGGGTTTAGTGGGATACTATCGACGGTTCGTCGAGGGTTTTTCGAAGATACCAAATACGATTAGAGAATTGCAAAAGAAGAACAAGAACTTTGTAGATTTAATGATATGTTATTTCGTTGTCTTTACATCGACAAGTTTTATTGACTAGGTTCTCCTGAGTGTGCAGGATACTAGACATTGAGGATGCTGAGGCATCGAGGAAACTCCTGGGACTCCAGATCGAGTCAGGGAGTGGACTATTATGGTTTGAATGTTTTTGTTGTGACATATGTACATATGATTAGATATTATGATGTTGATTGTTATTGTTGACATGACTCATTGATGGATGCAGGATGACGATAGCTTGCCAACCAGACTCACATTTGGAGTAAAGGGGTACGCATGACAACCAGAGACATTGAGGGAGAGGTGTGGCAGCAGCCCTGCCACATCCTACTAGCACTCCCGCCATGGATCAAACTATAGGTTAACGATTACCTAGTTCGAGAAGACCCACGATGTCGTGAGGGAAGACTATGATAGTCACTCATGATGATTCTAAGGGGTAAGCAATAAGTTAGGGCCCTTAATCCTTAGAGACCCTTAGTCTCCCACAAGATCACCCAACAGAGTATTGACTACGGAGATTTGACGTCTATCAATTTTAGTCAAGAGGCGAGTGGCACCCTTGGAGCACGTAATGTGTCTTGAAGGGTATGTCACGCAAATAAAATAGAAAGAAATGAGTGGCACCCTTGGAGCATGTAGTGCATCTTGAAGGGCACGTTGTAGTTTCGACTCAGGTAAGTTAATAAACCT
The DNA here is from genome assembly GCA_010110895.2 of Picea sitchensis. Classification (NCBI taxonomy): domain Eukaryota; kingdom Viridiplantae; phylum Streptophyta; class Pinopsida; order Pinales; family Pinaceae; genus Picea; species Picea sitchensis. Next base: position 98,052 of record SNQJ01S0042229.1, on the reverse strand, counting down.
AGAACCTAGAAAACTCTGCCTCCTTAGGACCTGGTCGAAATTAAAATGAATGATGTTTTGAGTAAAGTTTAATAACAAATTTCCCCTTAAGAATTGACGCCAACCCTAGTGAAATTAAACCTAGTTCTAAGTAGAACCTCTGATAAAAAAAAAACACTAATTAGACATATAATAAGAAGGGGGTAAGGAAAATTCAAACTTTAGTTATTAAAGTAAAAAAAATAAAATATATTATAATGGAGGATTAAATTTATTAAAAGGGTAAATGGTTGTTTCTGTCTACACTTGCTAATTTGATTTTTAGTTCAAAAGAAAAAGAGGGAAACTTAAAGAAAAGGGGAAACTTAAAGAAAAAGAGGAATGTCTAACTTAGTAAAGAATCTAGCCTTTGGAACTTTTATTTATGAAATCAACTAGTATTAAGTAAGGTGTAAGCCATTTAAGAATTGTAAGGGAATAATGGGACACAGAGGAGTGTTTTTAGGAATGCATTTAGGTGGGTGAGGAAATAGAAAAATTTAATTAATTAATAAATTGATTTTCTGGTGAAACTAGGGGATCGGGTGACATGTGTACGAGGGAGGTTTTTTGAAATTAATTAAATGAAAAAGGAATATAATGAGGGTTTTGGGAAACTAATGACTAAGAAAAAACTATAAAAAGGATGGTGGAGGAGGAGTATGGATCACATATTTCTTGCATAACATTACGCTACCGAAATTTCATCTTGTCTGAACTTTCTCTTGTGGGAGTTGGGATACCCGGCTCAGGTAATGAGTTGTAGCTCGACCTTGTGAGGCGAGTTGGTTACTAGAATTCTCTGATATTGTGTGTGTGGCCCCTTTGTGGCTCGGGGGGCACATGGGGAAGAAGAGTACCCCTAGCGTTTACTAGGAGGTACCATTGAGATCTCATTAGTAGGCAAACGAGATCAGGATGGAGCAAACGTGTGAGATAATGTCTACGGGATCATTGCCTTCGGGTTCAGTACACACATTTAAATTTTGTTATATTTCCGTCAAGTTATCATGTGGATGAGATTATAATTATGATTAAGAAACCGATGCCTTTCACGTGGATGTTATTTTATCTGTTCTTAGTAATGGTTTAATTATAATCTTTTATTCAGTTGTATTTCTATGATTCAATTAACTATAGTAAAGAAGTGATATTATTATTCAATTGTATTTGTTCAATTAAGTATAGTTGAGAAATTATTATATCATTATGTTTGTGATTGATTAGTATGAGAATTTTGAGACACTCTTGATATGAATATACATTGATTTATGCATAGATTTAAGGAGTGCATCCATACCTTTTATTAAGTTTTTGATAATGAATTTTTATTTCTTTGGGGAAGTAAAATGCTTGAACCGAAGGTCAAAGGGTATCTCCTGCATTGAGTGGATCCGTGCATAGATCGTATGCCAAAATTTAGATTACTGTGGGTTCCATCCCTGGATAATTAGCGTAACCTATATTGTTAATGGTGATCATAACAACCACATTTTACTTGATAGATAGTACCCGACAATTCAATCAGAACCCTGATATAACACCTCATCATCCCATTTGGTGTTGCGTTGGAAGGTTTGGTTTAGCATGGATTTTATCTCATAAGAATTAGTATAGCTACATCTGGAAATCAGGATATTTCGATCTGGACTTTGACAGCCATGGAGATAATCTCTCTTCGTATCCCTTAACCCCTTCCACATACTAGGAAAAAGAATACAAATTTTTCCATCAGACTCAATCTTTTATTCGAACTCATCAAATCCCAAGCCAACATTGAATTCCATCAAACATGTAACCACTTAGTTCCCATAACTGAGTCCATGTGTTAAGGTTTCAATGTAAGATCCCACACCTCCATGACTAATTTGAGAGACTGGATCTTTGGACCGCCCTTTGAAACTGTAGCCTATTTGTTGTCCGCAAAGAATTTTTTATGCTCTATTCAACCTCAGAAACTGGAAGAGCGTCTTAACTTGACATAATGTAATAATCGATGGGTTCTTGTCCTATGCATCATAAACAAAAGATTCATATTTTTAGTAAAGACACACCAAACTTTGCTTAAACCTTATAGATTTTTTAAAAACTTCCCTTGGTTTAATTGTCGTTGCCATCCTTGAAGTTTTTCTTCCTTTAGTATAAGTATTAATTGAAACCACACTAACATCCATACGATCATTGAGAAATGTGTTGTTGTAAGATTGGTTGTTGTCATTGATGTCAACCCTAGTCATGGGTTTTGGACCGCAAGATTGATGAAGGTATTTGGACATGAAGGAAAATGCACATGCAGATACAACACCCATGGATGGATAGTATACATCATGTTGTTT
>SNQJ01S0042229.1:67610-84243 GCA_010110895.2 Picea sitchensis | reverse complement strand
TTTTTTTTTTTAAATACAATTTTTTTTAGTTTTATTTTGTTTTTTAAAATTAAAAAAAAAATAATTGGGTTACTATTTTTTTGTTTTTGTTAGTTAAATATTTTTCACTAGAAGGATTGGCCTCTGGGGATCACACCCATCACTCCCTCAATGACTTCTCTACACCATGGGGACTCAAAAATTTGAAGGGAATGAGGGTGGGCTTTGAGTTTCCATGGGTGCAACCACACGTTCAACCACTACCTCAAGGTGCCCCCATGGATCTAGGTAAATCCTTCATGGGAACTGAACCTTGTCCAATGGTGAAAAAATCCTCGCTTTCCACCGTTCGATCCAACCCCTTTGGGTGGGTTACGATATTTTCTTAAAAATGATTTTTTTTTGTGTTTTTTTTTTCAATATGACTATTTTCAAATGTAAATTTAAAAAAATTAAAAATAAATTTTCAAACAACAATCTAGGAATTTATTTTGAGTTTTTTTTATCGATGATGGTACCAATTGTTGTTTTCATTGTTTCAATCAAGTTATAATTTTAACTCCAAAAACAAAATTGAACTTACACGTAGCATAAATTTTTTATTCAAGGGTCTCTAATGAGTCCTAAATATATGATAAGATAAAAAGATACAAAGCCCTAATTAAAAGGAAAAAAATAAATAAAGAGAAGCTTATGCACCTATCAAAGCTAGATCCGAAGAAAATCTAGAGCTAAATTTTGACTCGTAAAAATAAAGAAAATAATATGATTCCCATGAAGGAATTGAACTCCTATCTCAAAATTCTTTATGAATCCCATATTACTATGGACAACAATCCAAACATTTATATAGAGGATGAAGTTTTTTCTATAGAGTACATAAATTTTGGGTTTAAATGAATCACAAAAGGCAAAGCTAAAAACATTGAAGGTTACCAAGCTAAAATATTAAAAATTGGAGGGCCTATCATCATCGCTCACATACACAAGATCTTCACTTTAGTAGTTAAGAAAGGATTTTATAAACCCTAGACTCAGAGCCTCATTATTCCTATCTTTAAAAGTAGGGATAAAAGTAATCCCTATAATTATAGGACCATTGTGATTAACCCCATATTATCCAGACTATATGGCAATATTTTGGAAAAAAAGATCATCATATGGCTTGAAAGCCATGGAAAATGAGCTAAAGGCCAAGCTAGCTTTAGAGGCCATCATTCAATTATGGACCATCTTGTTAGTTCTAGGATTATTGTCGAGGAGTGTTGCAATAATAAAACCAATCTCCTAAATGGTGATTCCTTGATTTTAGAAAATATTTTGACATAGTGTCGAAGACTAACCTTTGGAATTGGTTAGAAGAGACAAAATTACCTTCTAAGCTTAGAGTTGGTGTAGTAAGGCTATATGATAGTGTTACTGCTAATTTTAGGAACATTGAGGACTGGTCGAAAGAAATTAATTGTAATATAGAAGTCAAGCAAGGTTGTCCCCTATCCCCTACCCACTTTGGAATATATGTTGTTAAGTTAGAATATTGGTTGAAATATGTTGGTTGTACTAGCCCAACTCTTGCTAGTATAGTCATCATCCTTCTTCTTTATGTCAATGATATTATTCTTATGGAAATGAATCCCTATGACCTTGGTAAGAATATAATAATCCTAAAGGAATTCTACTTTAGTATGTGTATGGTTGTGAACACTAACAAAACAAAGGTTATGATAATCAAATCCAAAAAGATCACTTATGAAACTTTTGTATATGACAATAATAGCTTGGAGGAACTGCCTTCACACAAATATCTTGGAATCAATATTCATTACAAGCTCACTTGGAACTATAGTGTTGAGAAAGGGATAAATGGAGGGTCGAAAGATTATTATGGACTTGAAAACAAATGTAAATTAGCATACCTTTGGTCATGGGATAAGAAAAAAATCCTCTTTGACACACTCATCACGAATGTTATCTTATATGAATGTGAAGTTTTGGGATGCGCAATCTCTAGAGAATCTTGGAGAAAGATAGAGAAGATCCAAAAGAATTTTATAACTTAAATAATCTCAAAATTAAAGGCAATATACCCTATCATATCCTCCTCGGGATGTGATTCTTTCCCCCATTGAGTGGACAACCATAATTAGGTACTTAATGTACAAAAAAAAATAAACAACATGGATGACTAGAGGCTCCCCAAAATTTCTTCCGACGACTCAAGCGAGGGTGGCATCAAGATGCCAAGTCTTGGATAAACCATTGGGGAATATAGGAAGATGTCATTTTGCACAATATCAATAATATTAAAATTATTGTTACGTATAAATTTAAAGAGAAATTATGTTCTAATAAAGATTAAGAGATAAAAGGCAGCTAAGAAACTACAAGGAGGTGGTCAACCCTAATCTAAAAGGCCAAAAGTATCTCTTAGTCATCTATCACAAAGCAGAAAATCAACATTGCTAAAATACAAACCAACTTCAACTAGCTACATAGAAAAACTCGACGTTGGACAATTCCCAAAATACCGTACTGGGATGCAATAATCTATCATTTTTGTGACTCTAAGAGGGTTGATTATGAAAAACAATTTCTCTCTAAGAGAGTTGATTATGAAAATCACTTTCTCTTAAAGTTCCCTACCAAAACTAGATCCCAATTTCAAAATATCTATCACAACAGTGACCTTCCTAACCTCCCAAGTCAACAAAACTATAACGTTCTTTTCTCAATGTTATGAATAATCTCTTACCTTTCTATAAACCAATTCCACTCTCATTAGATGTTAATCATAATCATTATAAAAATTGCAAATTTAATAATAATCATAGTTGCACAGAACTGCTCTCGACATAGCATCCTCAAGATTAGTTCCTGAGGTTTAGAGAGCTTGGGAATGGGTATGAAATGGCTTTTGGAACTCAGGAGCTTTTTGGTAGCTTCAACATCAAGGAAATGGGAGCTTGCTAGCTTTTTGGGAGTTTCAACATCAAGGAAATGGGAGCTTGCAAACTAGTTTCTGAAATAGAGAGCTTTAAATTAAAATTTTATTTTTGGTATTAATAAGTACCAATTTTTAATATTATTAAATTAAAATGTAAATATTTGTATTCCAATATTATAAACACATAATTTATTACCATGTTTTTATTATATTTATTCAAAATATCACTATAAAACAAAGACTAAGTAAATATTATTTCAAAAATTATTTAAATAAAAAAACTTAATAATATATATGAAAAAGTTTTAATGCATCTATGTTTTCCTTAAAGCACATACTAAACATGAAAATCAATAAATCAATACCTTGTCCATGGCAAGCATTTTCTCTTAATGTTACTATAAACCAATAATAGGATTGATTTGTATTGTATTTTATATTACAAGAGTAATACTATTTAGCTATTTCCAATCATAACAAGAATAATGCTTCAAATTTATAAAAATGTTTAAAGTTTATATATGTAAAGTTTAATTTTAAAAATATATTAAAATTTTAAATAAATATTGTATTTCTCATTTTCTAATTAAAAAAAAAACTCAAACTAAAACTTATTCCATGTAAAAAGTTATATTTATGGTTATTTAGTTAATATTTAGATATATCATATATAGTTGTATTTATATTTATATAGTATTTGAAAAAAACCTAAAAAATATGTTTATAAAATATTTAAAAATAAAAATAAAAATATTTCGTGTAAAAAATTATATTTATGTTTATTTACTTAATATTCAGATATATTATATAATTGTGAATACTCACAAAATGAAAGTTATAATATTTGTATTCCATATAAAATAATATATTTATATTAATTTAGTTAATATTAAGATATATTATATAGTATGGGTATAGTTGTGAATACTCAAAACCAAAGGTCTTAATAAAGATGTAAAAGATCAACTACTATTTGATAAAATTAGTTTTAAATAAGTGTTTTTATATAAATATTTGGTAATTGAAATTCATCACAAGTTCAATTGTAATGAGAAAAAAATAATTAGAAATTGAAAAGCTTATTATGTTTTTGAAAATAGAAATCTCTTCTTTAAAACTCTAGTTATTCATGTTATCTTATATGGATGTGAAGTTTAGGGATGCACTATATCTAGAGAATTCTTGAGAAAGATAGAGAAGATCCACAAGAATTTTATAACTTATAATCTCAAAATTAAAGGAAATACATCATATTCTATCCTACTAGTAAAATTAAGTCTTCCCTCATTGAAAGAAAAGCTATCCTTAGGGACGGGAATAGGGACAATATTAAAAATATTTTTACATCTAAGTTTAAGGAGAATCTATGGTGCAATAAAGAACTAGGGGATAAAAGCAAATAATGATACTAAGAGGAGGTGGTCAACTCTAGTCTAGAAGATAAAAAATATTTCTTCTTTTTTACTAGAATAAAGAAGAAAATCAACTTGTTAAAATAAGAACAAACTAATACTATTACATATAAATTTAAAAAGAATCTATGGTGCAACAAACTATCATGTGTTGCATAGCTAAAATGGAGGTTCTATAGGATCTATCATCTTTGTGACACTAAGAGGGGGACAAAAGGATCTATCATCTTGGTGACACTAAGAGGGTTGAAGATAAAAATCCCTTTCTCTTAGAGTACCTTGCTTATATCCAAATTACATCTCAATTTCAAAATATTTGTCACAATAGTGACCTTTAGCTATTAATTCATTTACCATTATATTTATTTAGAATTTATTTATATATTGAGAGTAAATAAAACGATCTGTAGATTTGAGTGGCTAAGTTTGTATAATAGAAGTACCCCACTAGTTTTTTTGTATTAAAAATGCAATTTAAACAATAAAAAATAACAATTATATTCATATTTACATCAAGGAAAATTATAGAGGATAAATTTTTCCCATGGGCTAATTTTCCATGTTTTTTCCCTAAAAAAAATTCTTCAATCTAAAAATTATTTACCCAAATTCTATATAGCCAAAATTTTATATAAACTAAAATCCTTAAAAATTTCAATATTTTTACAAAAATATGACCATACATTCTACATTTTAAGATTTGCATATTAAAAACTAGTCATATTAGCCAAAATTTCTATTTTTTTAAGATAAATTTTCATCCTCAAAATCATCACAGAAACCAAAAACGAACATCTGAAATCCATGTACCTACCTATACCTATGGCATTAATGCATATCTAAGAAAGGCACATTCATAAACATCAAAGAAATCCGGGGTCGGGTGCATTTTTTCAGCTAGGCACGGTTTTGTTATGGTTAATGATTTTTACTTCATAAAAATATATTCATTTATTCAATAAAAATGTGATGATGGTTTTTTTAATTGATTTTTCATTTTAGGTTTTCATTTATATAAGGGTGTATAATAATAAACTCCAAAATGTTAATAAAAAAATATAAGAAAAAACAATTATATAATTAAACAAGTGTTGTATGGCAATTTAGTTCATGTGATTCAAGTTTAAAAATGGAAAGCCAATAAAATAGGTGAAACACTTGGGTTGATTAAAAAAGTTGCAATTGAATCCAACTCCTCTATCAAAACTAAAGCCAAGTACATTTCAAGTGCCTTTTCTCTGTAAAAAACTATCCTTTCAACATCTACTACAAGATCGATTGAAGAAGTATTCTTCACACTTATAAATAGCACCCATAGAAAGAAATTGACCATATCGTATTGAGGGTTTCTGGAGTTTGACCAATAATACTTCTACAAGTAGGTCAAAGATCTACTTACAAAGGTTGTGAAAATTGGAATTCCAAGTGTATATTCTTAATTTCCACAGCGCTCACTCTATGTAAATAAAGAAAAATTGAAAATAAAATGTATATAACACTACAATTATATATATAAAAAACTTGATTTAATATAAAAAAAATTAGTTAATTAATAATTTATTAAATTTATTAATAAAATAAATAAATAATTATATTTAAAATTTCTAAAATATTATTAAAAATTAATTATATTATTATTATTTTTTTTTAAATAGACTTTTGAAATAAATGATATCATATTATTATCTTGAATGTACATGTTGCCATCACTATCAATCACCACATCTCACATGGTGATTGACAACCTCATTGACTATTGACAACTTGACTCATACATTTATTAATCCAAATCCCCACAAAAATAAAACCTAAAATTTTACACCACATAATATAGAAAATAAATATAACTTTTTAATTTAATTTAATTAAAATAATAATATACTTAAATTATACATGGTAAATCAAGTGAAATTTTAATTCAAACTTAAAATTAAAATTAATAGAAAGTCAACGGACGGATCCATTGCTATAGTACCTCTAATAATAATGATGGTCTCCATCTTATTTTAATAATATTTTATGATAATATTTTATATATTATATGTTTTATTATTTTTTAATATTTATTTAATTTGTTAAAATTTCAAAATTTTCTTATTTAAAAAACACATTATTTTTGTTTAGTTCACTTTATATGTCTACCCTCACACTCCGAGGGGCCCTATTTTAGCCTGGTTTTATGAAACCTTACCCCAGGGCTTCCGAACTTCTGAGGAATGGACTTCCTTAAATATTGGACATCTTTTCGGAGTTGTTTTACCTGGTAAATTCTTTCTAATTTTTCTCATAAATTGATTTCTATTCAAATTCTTATTCACTTTATTTTCTCTCTTCTTTATTTTAATTTTACTTTTCTTTGTGAATCAAACTTTCATACAACTAAGTAACTTACGTTATTTATTCGAAAGGCGTATACCTATTGACAATGGGCACAATTAATCATCTTTTAATCATAAATTTCAATCTTAGGGTTGGCAATTGAAGATGCTGGCATATTCTTCGTCGTCCTCTCTAATCAATGGATGAGATTTTGATAAATTAACTTCCGCTCATTTATAAAGGCCTACGTTTATGTGATTACTTTTTCACATTTACTAAATAAGATTAAAAAATTACTTGCTCATCACCAAATTGCCACGTTCAGTGATTAAGAAATAATAACACTGATTAAGAAGTTGGACGGATGCGTATGGCCCGATTAAGAAGCTGGACAGATTGCGTATGGCCCCGTGGATGTTAACTGCTACCGTTTCATTTGTGTGGGCGTGGATGTGAAATGTTACCGTATGTTCGGTTTGTATTGTATCTATCTAGGGTTGCAACTTTTGGCATTCGGTTCGGTTAAGCCAGTCGTCATTCCTTCGATGAACAAGCCAGCCGTAAGCCTTTCGGCGTTCACCAGCCGTGAGTACTCATGGTTGTGCTAGTTTTATACACAGTCGTACAATTTATGAGTACCTATCACCCAATCTCCTTTAAATTTTACAAACTTCAGCATGGTAAATATGAAAATATAAGGCGTTTCATGGTAAATATGAAAATATAAGGTGTTTTGAGAAATTTTTTATCAGCTATTTTTATATTGAAGGAGATATCAAATGTTAAAATGTTTTTTTTTTATAGTTTACTATCAAGGATATGACAGAGATGTGTAATTGTGTTTAAAAGAACTTTTTATAGCCTAGTATGAGATATATGTGTAATTTCTGTGTCATTAAAAAAAAATATGAATAACAAAAAAAAATTTCAATGTCAATCATAAATAAATATTTCAATATTCACTTAAGTAAAATAATTCAAAATCAACTTTATATACAGAAATTCTATATCAATTTTATAAAAAAAAAAACCAAAAAATGAGAAAAATCTTATTTCATATCATATCTAGAAAAATTATCAGCAACCAATTGACATATCTAGAAAAATTATCAACCAATTAAAAATAAATATAATTATAGATATTTAAAATAAATCAATAATAAACAAAAAAAAAAAATACTTTGTTATCAACCAGTTATCAACCAAGTAAGAGAAAAATGTTTAAAATTTGCTTCAAAATTAATTTTCAAAACATAAAATTATTTCATATAACCCTATCACGATTAAATGTTTAAAATTTGCTTCAAAATTAATTTTCAAAACATAAAATTATTTCATATAACCCTATCACGATTATCTTCAATGCCATTCAATATCGTACCTTCAATGATTGCAAAGTCTAAAATTGTAGTTACTCCACTTATTTTGAGATATTTTGTGTTGTAGACATGTAAAGCATTGGAAAGAGGAGAATAGGTTATTCTTTTTGTGTTGTAGACATGTAAAGCATTGGAAAGAGGAGAATAGGTTATTCTTTTTGTGTTGTAGACATGTAAAGCATTGGAAAGAGGAGAATAGGTTATTATTTTTGTGTTGTAGACATGTTAAGCATTGGAAAGAGGAGAATAGGTTATTCTATGTATGTATTGTGATATGGTTTGAATTTATTGATTATTTTTATTTTTCTGAATCAAAATTGTTGAGGAAAATAATGGTTGAATTTCATGTTGTGTATAACAAATTTTCAATGTAAGATCAATTGAATTTAGCTCGATTTTTTTGAAATGATTGTTATTTTTGTTATTATTTTTAACCAAGTTTGTGAATTGAATTTAGTTTTAGTTCTTTGAAATGATTGTTAATTTTGTTATTATTTTTAACAAAGTTTAACAAAAATACAAATTTAATATTTTATTTTTTATTTTTTTTTTGTAAGTAAGAAGTTTAATATATTAAGGTCCTGCCAGAGGCAAAAGAGAGTTCCAAAATACAGTGATAGATCTGCTGAAATTACTGGGCTGCCCCAACAGAGGGGAAACCAACCCAGTCAGCAACTTAGTCAGCCTTAGCATAGTAATAAACCATAAAGAGTAATGTCTAAGACAAAGTGGACATCCATAAAAAACAACAACCAGCTGACACGACTTCTAAACATCCAGAGCCTAGACACCTGACATGTAACCTGGCCAGGTGGCATTGAGATCTCCTGTCCATGGTTCCTCTTTGACAACTGTCGTCTTGTCCCCCCACTGCACCTCTACCTCCTCCTTGGTCTCAGTTCCAAGGTCGTGCCTCGCGGGTTCCTTCTCAGCTATGGTTGCGCTTCCAGCCCGTTCCAAATCCGGCTCTGCTGCACACTGCATTACTACATCTTTAGTCGTGGTAGCTGCCTCGGGTCCCTGCTTCGAAGTCACGTGCACCTTGTCCTGTCCTTCGACGGTGTTTGCTTCGGGTTCATGCCTGGAGGTTGCTCCTTCCAGGGTCGAAAGGAGGGTCTCATGCATCGAGGAGACGAGCTGAAGGAAGAGTGCCACCTTGTCATTTGTAATTTGCAGCCGGAATTGCAGGTCCTCGACCCCTTGGTGAAGTTTGAATACGAGGTTGTAGAGGATGGCCAAATTGTCTTTTACCTGCTCGCTAGTGGTGGCGTCAAAGGAGGGGAACCCAGAAATCCCAGGCTTCTGCGTTGAGGGTGGTGGCTCTTCTCCTAAGACTCGTGGGAAAGTCGAGCGAAGAGGATGGGGTGGTTCATTCCCAGGTGAAGCGAGGAGAAGACCCAAAGATGAGCATGGCGGTCGAGGAATAACTTCTAGGCAATTGATGCTTGTTGTCGGCGGAGGGGGAGGGGTATTGCTGGACTGCGCATCCTGGAGGTGAAGGGATGGACCAGAGGGAGGCATAACAGGCGAGAAAAATGAGGGTCGTCGAGGTCTCCAGGGAGAACCCCGCCATGGTTTCCCTCTCAAATGTCGCTTGTGCTTAGGCATCGATTGCACGCAGCAGAGGTCACAGGGTTGGGTGTAATAAGGAGCCACCAGGGACCAGTGGTCGCATTCATACAACGGCGATGGCAGTGAGGGGGAAAGCCCATCAAACCATCAGCAAAAATAATGAACGGAGACTAACACCAGTGCCATAACAAAATGCGAAGGCCGAGTGCAATACCAGCCTTTCCCATCGCCATAAGAGTGCATTAATACCGCAGGAGGGTTGCGGACGGAGGCACGAGCCCGTCACATGGCTCCGTGCCCCGTTGGCAAACGTCGTTCTCCTGCATGCGCCAGGTGACACCCACTAACACCCCATCCGGGGGAGCATCCGTCGTCCTAGCTTTGCGTATACATTGATGATGAGTAGAGAATCGCCCTCCACGGTCAACTTGGTGAAGTTATTTTCAATGGCCAGTTGCAATCCCCTGGTTAGACCCCATAGCTCTACTGCATTGTTAGTGGAGTGGCCTATGGGGCCCGCACTGATGAGAAGGATGTTCCCCTGATGGTTGCGAAAGACAATGCCATAACCTGCAAGTCCAGGATTTCCCTTAGAGGCCCCATCAAAATTGAGCTTGAGGAAGCCCTTTGGGAGAGGAGACCAGAAGGAGGGACTGCCAGAGAGACGGGACTGGGGAGGAGAGGGAAGAGCCGAAAGGGTAGAGGGTGGAGTCTAGAACCGGAGGATGGGAAGTTCATCTGGGTTGCTATTAACGTCTTCTCCGGACCGTGGCTGAAGGGGCAGAGTCTCCAGGATGTTACGAAAGCACTGATGCTAGTAATGTTGCCATGGTAGGGACAGACCTTTGAAGATCCTTATGTTCCTTTCTTTCCAAGTTTGCCAGAGAATGAAGCCCGGTAGTAGTTGCCAAACCCGATTGAGGAGGGGGGATTGGAAATCTTAATCCCTCCAATTTGTGATGGTTGTCATGATGTTGTCCCTGCAACGGTCTGAGGTGCGCATAATAAGCGCTGCTTGATCCCAGATTTGAGCAGTGTAATGGCAAGAGTTGAAAAGATGATTCATTGTTTCCTCTGCCTCTTCATAGAGTAGGCAAATAGAGGGGCCCGCAAAGCCCCTTTTCGCTAGATTATCCCAGGTAGGATGCTAGAGTGATTCACGAGCCAGAAGAAAAGGGTAATTTTTGGCCAGTGCTTGAGACTCCATAGCTTGCGCCACGCTTTCATGATAGGGAGAGGGTCTAAAAGAGCCTTGAGCTGGTACGCTTCTCGTGAGCTAAAGGTTCCCTGTGGTCTGTATCCCCATCTCAAAATGTCCTCCCCTGCTATTTTGGGAATTTTCCGCTTCGCCATCTCTTCTTTCCAAGGAGCCAAATCCACGCCTGCCTCCATATAATGCTCTCCCAGAAGGCATGGTCAGTCACCATTTGTTGGTTCTACTTAGCTGCTGTCCATATTAAAGAGCCCGGGCTATCCTCATTCCAGCGGATTAGGTTCTTCTCTGCCACATTCGAAGCATATTTCTTCCTGCATAGTCGGGCCCAGAGGTCCTTGGGGCTTTTTAGCCAGTGCCACCAGATTTTGGCACTTAGCACCTTGTTCATGATGAAGGGATCCCTCAGGCCCAAGCCTCCTTGCTCCTTGGGCTGACAGAGTTTGTCCCAACTGACCAATGCTATTTTCTTCCTTGTATTGAGTCCTTTCCAGGTGAAGTTTCTTTGTAGGATTTTGATAGTGGTAAGTACAAACTTCGGAGCAACCAACGCAGAGAAGGAGTAGATCAGAAGGGCCTGGAGGACGGTCTGTAGAAGAATGAGGCGGTTGGGAAGATTAAGAGCTCTGTAGGTCCAAGAGGAGAACTTTTTGGAGAAGGAAGATAAAAGGTGCTCCCAGGAGGAGTTCCAGAGGGCGTTGTCGATCAAGGGGATGCCAAGGTATTTGGACGGAAGGGAGCTTCTGTTGAAACCTAGGAGGCCATAGATATGACGCTGGACCGGAAGAGGGGTGTTGAAAAAGAAGATTTGGGATTTATCCTTGTTGCAATCCAGGCCTCAGGCGTCAAAGAAGGTTTGAAGGATATCGAGGAGGGAGTTGGCTTCCCAGACCGTGGGGCTTCCCATCAAGAGGGTGTCATCAACAAATTGGCTGTGCGAGATAGGAGGGGAGATACCATGCAAGGAAAGACCTATCAGGAGTTTGGTTTCAATTGCTGCATGTATGGACCTACTAAGGCCCTCGGCCAGGATAATGAACACAAACGAAGAGAGGGGATCTCCTTGCCTGATTCCTCTAGAGGGGGAGAAAGGCTTCGATGGGACACCATTGATGAGAAGAGAGAAGAAAGTTGAAGAGGTTAGATTTACTATCCATGTTACCCAGCCCTGATCAAATCCAAAAGCAAGAAGCATTGCTTGCATGTAATCCGAGCTGATCTTGTCAAAAGCTTTAGAGAGGTCTAATTTGAGGAGCATACATGGGGTCTTGGTCTTCTGCAGGGAATGGATCACCTCGTGGGCGAGGATAACGCTGCCTAGGATTTGTTTGCTCTCCACATAGCCTAATTGCTCTGGGGATATTATTGTAGGTAAGATGGGTTTGAGTCTCCTGGCTATCACCTTTGTAAGGAGCTTATAAATGACATTGCACGAAGCTATCGGCTTGAACTGCTTGGGGTGATGTGCCTGCACCTCTTTGGGAACTAAGCTTATGAAGGTGGCATTGAGAGCTTGGAGAATCTGGCCAGTGGCTCGGGAATCCTCTAAAATTTCCCAGACTTTTGTTCTGATCAGCGGGTAGCAGTGATGGAAAAAGTCGCTTGTGAATCTGTCGGGGCCAGGAGCCTTGCCCTTGGGAGTCTCCTGAAGTGCTTGGTCCACTTCCTCTATTGTTATTGGCCGTAGGAGGGCGACATTTTTCTCCGGGGTGACGAGGGAAGGCACATGCCGCGTGACCTTGTTGATAGCCTCATGTCTATCTGCCCGGGGTTCTGTGAGAAGGTTTTGAAAGTAGCCTGTCAAGGTATTTTCCATGTCCACATGGGAATGTACAGTGTCCCCATCGTCTGAGATGATATGGGTGATCTTGTTGGAGTGTCGTCTTTGGATGATAGTTCTATGGAATAATTTAGTGTTGCACTCCCCTTCCTGGAGCCATTGCACTCGCGATTTCTATTTCCATAATATCTCTTCTTGATTTTTCCTGACTTCGAACTGCTGATTTAGTGTTGTTTCCTGGGCCTTGAGTTCATTTGTCAACCCATGTAGTCTGATATGTTGTTGAATCCATTCCAATTATGCCAACAACTATTTTTGAGCATCAAAAATGTTGCCAAAGGTGCTCTGGTTCCAGAGTTTGAGAGTTTGCTTGAGGTTCTTTAGCTTATGCTGGAATCGATACATTTTGGATCTATGGGGTATCTCTGCCTCCCTCCACCAGGCCTGGATGTTTTCTTGGAACTTCGGGTGGTCTAGCCAGAATTTCTCAAACCCGAAAGGCTTCTTACCAGGGGTGGTCGGGATGTCCATCCTTAATTGCAAGGGACAATGGTCTGATCCAGAGAAATTTAGGATAGTTGATTCCATTGTGGTGCCTTCTAGCATGAGAGATTCAGAAATCAGGAATATGTCTAGCTTGTAGGCAATTTGATGAATACCGGTTCTTCTATTTGTCCAGGTGTGCAAGCCGTTGTTGGTGCCCAGATCAATTAGGTGGAGCTCATCTATGAGAGGATTGAAGTCACCGGAGTCCCGATCCAGGCGCCTAGAGCCACCTCTTTTTTCCTCCAGGCTGCGAATAATGTTGAAGTTTCCACCGACGGTCCAATTTTTGTACTGTGCCAGGCCAACAACATATCGCACGCTCCTGAGGAAGGCCTGCTTGTCCCTGGGGCTGGCAGGGCCATAGACATTGGTCAGGTGTCCAGGCCTATTTGAGCCTATAAGCCTGTAATCGGCAGTGATAGACCATTTGGTGGTAATGAAATTGTCCATTATCACTGCATTGGTGTTCCACAAAACAGCTAGACCACCTGCTGTTCCTGTGGCATCTATTGAGACTGCCTTCCTCAATTTCCAGCAGTGGGATAATAGCTTGTCCATGTCTTCTGAAGTACATTTTGTTTCCTGTAGAAGTAGAATTTCTGTTTTTTCTCCTAATATCAGATCCCGTAGCAGTTTTTGCTTGCTACGTCCATTGAGGCCTATGATATTCCAAGTGATGATTTTCATGATGATAGGGGGTTAGGGAGAGGAGGGAAGCTATCCGAAATTAGGTTGATTTGTCTCGAGTTTACCATAAAGTTCTCTATTTCTTGTATGAGTTTGTTGGTCAATTTTCTGCCCCTTTTCTTTTCGTCTTTCTGGGTTTTTGCTGGGTTTTTTGATTGACCGCCCTGGATTCCTAGGCCTTTGCTGGCCCGAGCTGAGGACCCAGCTGAGGAATTGAGGAATACTTTGTGAACTTTCAATAGTTGATCTCTGGGTATGGTGTAGAGATTTTGTTGCCTATAGGCATGCTCCAGGTGCTCCAGATCCACCCCAGCAAGGTCTTGCTCTTCTAGCTCCATATCTGCTTCCCCGTCGTCTGTCTCTTGCAGGTCANGGAGCAGTATTGGGGGGGGGGGAGAGGTCAAGATCCTTTCCCTCGATCGGCCAATCCGTTCCTTAATTGATAGATTGAGGAGCATTGCTCGGAGGTGGGGCCATGGGGTTTTCAGGATTTATGGGGTTTTCTGGTTGGTTTTGCAAGATAGACAACTTATTACTAGTTGAGGGATCTTTGCTTACCTGAGACGGTTGTTTCCTTCCTCCTTGACGCCTTTTCCCCGCTGGTTGCATAAATTCATCCTTGTCCCTGCCTCTTTCTGGGTTCCCTTCTTTTGGCACCGTGTTGAGTGGGCAGTCTCTGAAGAGGTGACCATGCTAATGGCATTTTCTGCATCGGAATGGGATATGCTCGTAGTCGATGGTTTGAGACCAGTCCTCGTCATGATATTCCAACGTGATGGATCCTGGGAGCGGCTTGGCTATGTTCATATACACACATATTCGCGCGTAATAAGTATAGCGCCACTGCTTAGTGGCTTCTAAGGATTTGACATAGATGCCTATAGTGTTCGCAATGCCTGCCAGAACCTCTTCAAGCCAAAACTCCTGGGGAAAGGAGTATAATCTAATCCAGACTGGCGCATGGGCAAAGTCCTCCTTCTCGGGGTTGAACTTCTCAGTCCAGAATCTTAAAAAGAGTCCTGCCGAGTTGTAGAAATACGACCCTCCATCAAAGATGCGATTGCGATCCTCCAGGTTGTGGAAGATAATCGTGAAGAAGCCCTTGGAGCCCAGTTGTAAATCACAATGCCCTCTCGGCTTCCACTAGTATTGTATCCATTTGACCAGATCTCGTTTTGAAGGCCAGAGCCCAAGAAATTTACCCACCAGGGCGTAGTCCCTCATATATTGCTTCTGCTCTTCTATCCTCGGTGAGCTGATGACATATTTCGGGGCTTGCGGCGCTTGTGGGATACATTTACCTGGCAGCCATGGAGTCGACGCACAGCCAGGGGCCGTCTCCTTCCCCGGATCTATATCCATTTCTCGATCTTTGAAAGTCCCCTCTTCCAGAAGCTCCGCGCACAGGTTTGGTGCCGGGTCAAAAGTCGGTTGCTTCGACCCTTCTGTGGGATTTCCATTTGCCGTGATTTGGCTGTAGAAGGTGTCTGGCAGCTCCCCCTCCTTGCGATTCATGAGCCCCAACGGGGCAACCGATGTGGTGCCACAGATCAGTGTCGTAGGTCTCTAAACCCTAGTTGCAGCGAAGACACTTCATGTATTATATTTTTTTAATTTTAATTTTTTAATATTTTTTTTTAATTTCAATTTTAAAAATAACATTAAATAATTTTTATTTCCAACCATTTTTAAAATATTTTAATTATTTTTAAAAACAAGTTGTAACTCTTTTTCAGCATACTTAACATTAATATACAATTTATTTCCAAAATATTTAAATAACTTTTTTTCTATTTTAAAAAATATTGAATTATTAAATCTTTTAATTTATGTATTAAAATTAAAAAAAAAAACTTTATTAAGATTTTCATATACTTCTAAATTTAAACGTTATTATTTATTTATTCGATTCCATATTATTTTGTGATTTTCAATAAAAAGGATATTCGATTTAACTAGAAATAAGAAACTACCCTTATTTATTATGGCTAGCTAAAGTTTCTAGATCCACTCATAAGAAATATTGTCTAAAACTTTTAAGTTGTAATTTGATAGGTTGGAACTATTTTATTTCAACGTTTAGATCAATATATTTTTAATAATATAAAATGTTAACAACAAATTTATATAATTGTTCAAGATGTTAATTTAAAATTGTATTAAAATATTTTTCAGAACCCCCATAGTATAGGCCTTCTACTTTAACTTTATTTTTAGTTATTTTTTAATTTTTCTAAATAAAATTAGAACTCAAACATCACCATCACAATCATATAAATTAAATAACAACTTTTTTAATATTTTCTTAATTTCCAATTTCATGTTGCTATATTTTTTATATTTATTATATAATAAACATATATAACCTTAATTATCTCTATATATAACAGTTTCGATTATAACTACACTCAAATTCAACGTTGCAAAATTTAAAAAACAAATGATACATGTTAAATATTAGAAAAATATATTAAACAAAATATATCATTAAATACAAATTCAACGTTGCAAAATTTAAAAAACAAATGATACATGTTAAATATTAGAAAAATATATTAAACAAAATATATCATTAAATACATCTATGCCCTTTACACATACACACATATTTCTGTAAAGCTTCACGTACTACTTTGACGATTTCTATTTCATTCTTTCGTCGACCATTGATGAGCCTCAACCCCACCTTTTAGGGTAAAGACATATTAGACTATAGGTAGCATATCAAAGACTATAGGTAACATATCAAAGACGTTTGATGGGCCTTTTTCTTAAATTATATAGAAATTTTGTTAAAAGTTA
>SNQJ01S0042229.1:47736-59177 GCA_010110895.2 Picea sitchensis | reverse complement strand
TTCGGGGCAGAGCATGAGACGGCGCGGAAAGAAATCGTGGAACAGTTTATAACGCTGGAAGAGGGGATGAGAGCTATCGGATCAGTGGGGCCCTTTTTCTTGGGCGAGAAGATGAGTTTGGCGGATCTGGCTCTTGCGCCCCTCGTTCCATGGTTTCCCTCGTTTGAAGCCCTGGGGGATCTGAAGTTCCCTGGACCGGAGCAGTGCGGCCGTATGCACGAATGGCTGAACGCCATGCGAGAGGATCCCAACGTGGTAGCCTCCGTTCCAACTGCAGACTGGCTGCTCGAATACACTACGAACTTCCGCCGATATATTGAAGAGCATTATCCTGGTGGACTTTAAGCACAAATGCCTTCTGTTATGGCTATTTCAGCTACGCTAAACTGTAATTTCTTGCACTTTGTACTTTCAAGTTCTGGTAATAATAGTGCACTGTCTGATGTAGCTACCGTAATCTGTTACAATTTCTTTCAGCTCATAAATGTTTTGTTTATCTCGACTATGTGGGAAAGCATTTAATATCTTTAGTGTCCCGAAAGCACATTTAAGATGTAAAGTCTCATTTCCTTCAAACAACTTTAGGTTACTGGCTATGGTTTTTTTTCTTAAACTAGGAGTGGTTTTTTTTCTTAAACTAGGAGGGATATATAGTTGATCTGCTGCCACTAGGGACTTTAGGTTACTGGATATGTTTTTTTTTTCTTAAATTAGGAGGGATATATAGTTGATCTGTCATTAGGAAAACTAGACCAGCAATAGAAAAATATGTCCTCTATCCATATAGTTTGGACCAAATTGGCCATAAGTGTTATCATAAAAAAAAAAAAAATAGAAATAGTATTTTACATTATCAAACATAAATGCTATATAGCTATCGCATCCAAAAGTTACATTCCTAACAAGAACATAATAGAAAATTTTAGATAGACTTGGATGCATTAAGGATTTCGGATTAGCAATGCTTTCTATAGTTTCTTCTAGGCACTAGTTATTTGATACCTTGCACGGGGATAAGCCATTCTGCAATTTTTGAAGCATCAACACGATGATTTGAGAATGACCCTCTACTACCAATCTTGTGAAGCCTTCGCATATGGAAATTTGCATACCAACATCGAGAGTGTATAACTCAATTTCATTTTTTACATTCAATTCCCATGAATCAAGCATAGGTCGATAGGATTTCTCCATCTACATCACAAAAAAACACCACCATACCCTGCTAAGCATGGGTTTCCTTTCGAGGCACCTTCAAAGTTAACCTTTATGAAAACATATGGGGCCTTAGACCAGATTCTGAGACTTGACGCGCGAGGTTGTTTTATTGGAAAAGGAGATTGTTGACTAGGTGGTGTGAGGTTCCAAACATTTAATATTATTGTTTCCCAATAATATTGGTGTGAGATTGTTGACTAGGTGGTGTGGTGTGAGGATACTAATGATAAGAATGTGGATACATTAGGCCGGAGGTTTCGGGTTCATATTTTTTTCCAATGGATATGTAAGCAATGTATTGGAGCATAGAGAATAATATTGTTATTGTGACACGAAAGCATTGCCTAAGGAGAATTATCCTTCCATAAGGATTAATATATGGTGTTACCCTACCTCAAGAGTTTTTTCTATTTCTTGTGTCCACTATTTTGGTGAATGATTTAGTTTCCTATTGAAGTAAAAGGTTTTTTCTACATTCTATTTCAGGTTTATTGAGGCAAATAACAATACACTACTTACACTTATTTATATAGCACTCTCTATCTCCTAGGAACATTGTAGTAGTTGGAACCTTCTAGTAAGCCTTCTTACTTTTATTGGGTTCACACGATTACTTGAACATTATTTACTAGAAATGGCCTCCATACATAACAATACATAGTTATCTAGCTATTATTATTCCCCTTGGGTCTCTCCCTAGGTGCCCCATATTATCTCCCTAGGTATACTACAACTTAATTAATGGGACAAATGCCAATCTAACACATAATTAGCTAATTAAACATCCAATGTATTAGATCCTCTTGGAATATGTTGGTATGATTTCAATATAGTCAAGATACCTTTCAAGAAGATAAACCCTTATATATTTGCGAAACAACATAGGAATTATGACCTCACATGCATGATTCAACTAAAATGCCACTAGCTAGGAATCCGACCTAACAACTAACATGTGAATGCCAAGAGTAAGATCCTTGGACAATAACTCAATGAACACACTATACTCGGTGATGTTATTTGTTGTATGACCGACACATATGCCCCCTAAACTCACTAGTTCGTTTATGGGTAAGAAAATCACCCAAGCAACGGAAGCAATGTTATCGGTACTACATATGGTGTCATCTATGAAGCCTACATAGACCGAGGTGGACATTGAAATATGCAAATCAAGCATAAAACATGAAATACAAATAAAATAAAATAAAAATAAAAATGCACACAACACCAAAACTAAAGTACATTATATACAAACCATCATGTAACCATTCAACCTAGGCATAATATGTTTTGAGATAGATCCCATTGTGAGGCTCTAGGAGTGAGTTTCCATCATAGTTGACTAAGTCATAGGCCCCTTTGTGCAACACACATATCACTATGTAAGGACCATTCCAAATGGGTTCAAACTTACCTGCACCTAACTTATCATGGTCCTAATCATAGACCAAAACCAAGTCACCCTCTGCAAATATATGAGGTGGAACCATTTTTTCATATTGGGATTTGGCATGCTTCTCATGAGTCTCATTGGCAAGTGCAACATCTCGACATTGTTCATCAATACAAACCAAATACAAGAGATGATCTTCCTCGGTGGAATTATTGGCTTGGCCCATGCGGGGACCTAGGGCGATGCCCAACATATTCCCCACCCATTGTAATATATATATATATATATATATATATATTTAATTTGTTACAAAATTTTGTATTTTAAATTTTTTAGTATAAAGTTTTAAGTTAGNAATAATGATAATAATAATCTATTTTTAAGGTCACAACAAAACTTGTGTATGAGACCCCCTCTGCCCAACGATTTTAACTGGTAAAGTCTACACAGGTATACATACCCTACCCCACTATGGATTTGAACTTGTGAACTCTTATGAGGAAACACATGTTCTTAATCATTAGGCCCACCCATGATATATATATATATATATATTATTTTCTAAAGAAATTTTAATTTTTTTTAACTTTTTTTTTCCACCTTGTTTTATTTATTTATTTTCAATTGGGCTTTTGAATATATATTTTTTAAGTGTGTTTTTTTCTTCATTTAAAAAAGAATGACAAGATTTTATTCTTTCTCTTTATTTAATTTTTAATGTAAATTATTAAAAATAAATAAATAAATTTTCAAGTGACCATTTAGGATCCAATTTTGGGTTTTTTATTTGCAGATAGTTATATTTCAATTAGGTCATAATTAGCTATAATTTTAATATTTAGAATTATTTTTTTTTCTTTTGGTAGCGCCACTTTTTTATTTAGGTGTTGATTTTAAGGTTTTTCTGAGCTATTGTATGTGTTTTGAAGGCCATGCTTGAAAAATGTTTTAATTTTAACCCCGTTAGAAAAAATGGTGCTCCTTGTAGCACCACCTTTTGATTTGGGGGTTGATTTTCATGTTTTTTATGCAAAAATATGGGTTTTAAGGGCTAGAGTTCTCGTTTTGAGGTCACAATTCTCGTCAAGATGATAACTTTGTTCAATACATTCCGAGTATTTGTCCCCAATGATTTTATGGCTAAAGACATGCTACATTGGGTTGGATTCTAATATGATAGTGGTTTTACATAAGAGTACGCAATGCTATAAACATTGGATAGCATGAATATCTTCCAAGGCCAACTTTTCAACATACGAATATCAAAACTCTTGACTAGCAAGACCTTTGCTGAGATAATATATCACATGTTATTTTTGTGCACTATCCTCTTGGAAAAGCACCATACCAATGGTGTACTCAGAGGTTGGAAGATAGAGCAAGATGTACCAACCATAATCAGGAGGTTTCAACAATGGGGTTGACATGAAGGCCTTTTTTAAGGCATTGGATGATCATTGTGTTTGGTCGTCCCATACAAAGGGCACACCTTTCTTCAAAAAGTGCATAAATCTTTTTTCTATTTTCTCATAATTGACAAAACCTATGAAACAAGTTTGGCGTCCCTTGCAAACCTTGAAGTTAACTCATGGTACAAGGAGGAGGCAATTTGCAAACCTTCAGGGGATCAACCATGACTCCATACTTGGGCATGACGAAGCATAGAAGGAACCTAAACACCACACAAAATATGAACTTATGTGGGTTCAAACTTATATTATAGTAATTACATTGGGAAGAGATGGCCTGGCGGTGACTAGGATGATCCTCATGTCACTTGGAACGAGTATCCAAATCATCTAAGTACACCTATACAATATCTTTGATATCATGAAATGCATATGACATGGCCCGTTGGAATGTGGACCCAATATTTTTTAGATAAAATGGAAACTTTCGATAAGTAAATGTATCGCAAGGATGGATGAAGGGAGTCTTGTGTTGATCTTTCTGTTTTATCTGAATTAGATTATATCTAGAGAAGCCATCCATGAACAAGAAGATTTCACTTCCAACACACTCATTGATAATATGATCAATGAATGGGATAGAATAATTATCCTTAGGACAAGCCTTGTTTAAATATCAATAAGCAATGTAAAACTTGATGGTTCCCTATTTCTTAGTGACCAAAATCAGATTGGATATCTATTTAGTCAAGGGAACCGGATAGATGAACTCACCATGAAGAATCTTTTCAACCTCCTCCTTGATGGTAACATATTTCTTCAGGTTTATTGACTAGAGATTTTTTTGAACAAGCTTGGCTGCATCATATATTTTTATCTCATGATCGACAATCTAGGTGTCAATACCAAGAATTTCTTCATATGACCAAACAAACATGTCACAAAATTCTTTAAATAGGGTAGTATAAATTTTGATTACCTTAGGGGAAGAGACTGCACCTCTCAGATTGTGTTCCATGACTCCTAGCTTCACTAAAATGTCATATGTATGGTTTTAGAAATGTTTTCCAAATTCCCTTCTAAAAATACATCACGTGTCATAATGGGAGAGTGGTACCACTAAAAATTATGAGGAGAATCAGGAATTTTGATGCCATCTTCCAACCATTCAAAATCAGGAAGAAATGATCTGCAGTGTTGCATGTCATGTCATGGTTTGTCAATTGAAGCCATGTATTCCATGATGACCTCGTCGAAAGGAAGCTCAATATTGAGGAAGTCATGTGAAGTTGAGGAGGATTGACGACCCATGTAGGACTAGAATATTAATCAAATTTAACATCCTATTGGCAATTCATATTAAGGTCAGTGAATGTTGACTAGATCACCTAATAGGAAATATCAATTGTTGTGAGTGGCATCTAAGGTTTGTAAGACCCTACTTCCTCAGGATTTGGTACCACCCAATGATCAAAATACTTGAGGGTTCCACTATTAATAGAATAGATTGTGTTAATAGGAAGCACATTTGGGGAAGTAGTTGTCAAGGGAAGGGTAAATGTACCCATCAAAGAGGAATATTTGAACATCCTTGCACCTACACTCAAACATGAAGTCTTAGAATCATTGACAAAGGGAACATCGGAGCCCACATTGGTCCTAAGTTTAGGCATGTAGTATGCAAGTTGATCGATGGTCACAATTTTTCCTTGATGAGAAAGGGAAAGGACCCAAAATACTGATGAGACTACAGTCGTAATATCATAAAACCATGTGCACCCAAGTAGAACATTATAATCTAGAGGGGCATCGACCACTTCAACTTCCAATAAAATGGTCTTACCACCTGACAAAATGGGTAATGTGTAATGATCCCATGACGAAAAACATGTTTCCATAAAATTCTTTGAGCATGGTGTTAGAAAAATCGAGCTTTTGAGAGTCAATAGATTTCCAACATGATATGGACATGATATGGACATGATACATGATTTGGATGATTTTTTTCCCATAGAGTATCACTTGAATCTAAAAATAAATTTGGGGGGAGAGCCTATGCCAAGCTTGGTCCAAATAGAAATTACTCAAATTGGACTCTCAGCGGTCAACCCCACCTATGGTTGATAAAAATGCCTTAAGCCATGTCGAGCAACTTTATAGAAATTTGAGACAAGACATGGTACATGGTGCCTAGGCCAAATATTCCACAACGTTGTAGTTTTGGGAAACCTATGTATTGGGATTATGTGTTGTTTGTTGAACAACACCCTTTGGTGGGTGAATCATTGTCTGAAATGACAACTTTTCTATTTGGAGAGCGCGACCAAGTTGGGAAGACAACACTTGATCTTTATTTGAAGGGCCAACCTTAGGAATATTATAGTTACGATCTTTCTATTGGGTGAATTACCTATGAATCTCACCCATTTTTGGAAATTGATGAGTAAGATGATCCTCCCCACAAATCTTGCAATGGAACTTTCTCTTCTTCTTCTCATTAGTTCCTCCACCAACATTGTTTTGGGTTTGTTAAGTTCCTCGTTCAATCGTAGAATTATTCTTCTTGTTCATTTTCTTCCCTCTAGTTTGTTGAGGATTCTTCGGTTGTGTGGACTACACTGAATTTACCTCGGTGTTTTGAATTTGGAATTTAAATTTTTTATTGGTGGGCACAATGGTTGGTGGGTTTGATGTGATGTTCAATTTATCCAATTGGCCAACATATGTACTAGAAATGGAACCTACAATTCCATTGGCATCTGATCCTAGTTTGGACTTATGAGGATTCATTGACAGCCTTACAAAATGTGGGATGATATCATATAAAGTTCCACACTGAGAATAGATCAAATCAAAGTGGAAGGCACATAATATAGCCCACTCCTCATAAATTGTCCCCCACTAATATAGCAACATCCTTGGTTGTGGAAGGTAACAAAGACTTAGTGAACCAATCTACAAGGAGCTAGTCACGAATCGTGGCCCTGATAAGTCTACACCATTTCCTCCACTCGTGAATGTGATCGGAAATGTGAGTGAAGGTATCGAGACACAAAGATGTCAAAAGATATGTCTTGGTATCGTACCTAATTGGAAACTTAAAATGTGTTAAAAATTCCATGGGAAAGGTACTAAAGTTGTTGTAGGAAGTTCCCTTAAGTTCAATGTACCATTTTGTAGAACTTCTATTTGAGGTTCTCTAGAAAAGATGCATCGAAATGATATCATCCATCAATGAGTGGGATGAGCACCATAAATGGAAAGTAGTAATGTGCATTGAAGGGTATTCTCCTTGCTTCCCATCGAACTAAGGCATGTCATATGGTAATTTAACATGAATGGACGACCATAATGGGTTATGAAGGATAAGGTCATTTTTTAAACATGACAAATGTGGCATGTCTAATGTCACCAAGGAAGTTAATTGCATGTTGGAAAATGGATTCTAGTAAAAAGGATGAAGAGTCTTGTGAACCAGATGGACCCTGAGGTCACCACATATTATAATTTTTGGTTGTGTATTGGTTTCCAAAAGGATTGTTCCTCCTAGGTTGATTTCCCCCAGGGAAAAAATCACCCCTAGAAAAAATTATTTCTTCAAGAACCAAACATGCCCCTAGGTGGGTTTCTTATAGGAGAAAAAACACTCCAAAATCATTTTTTATTCTAAGACCAAACATTCCCCTAGGAGGGTTTTCTTTAGGAACAAAATCACTCTCAAAAGTATTAGTACTCGTTAGACCATAAATTCCCCAAGGGAGAGTACCCCAAGAAAGGATTACCACCTGTGAACTTAAACTACCCCCAGGGTGGAGCCCCTTGGAACAGAGGTATAACCAAAAGGATTTTTACTTCCATGATTAGGCATGCTACCAGAAGGGATGTTAAATCTCTTGGAAACATTACTTCCCCTAGCATGAGTAGGATCATTCCTAGAGCCACTATGAACATTCCATCCAAAAGGGAATCCAGTGTTTGGCATTGTTAGGTTTCCTATAGGGATGTTAGAAGCAGATGGGAATCCACCTCCGATGTTAGAACTAGGGTTTGACCCCCACCGGAAAAAAATGTGGATGTGGCCATCAATACTGATGTGACAAGAATTCTCACACTAGCTACACTCATGGAAGGGAATGAAGTGATTGTCGGCATTCCCTAAATGGAGAAACTTGATGTACTACGTATGGATGGAGTAGGACCTATGGAACTGATAGAGGGAAAGGAGGAAATCATCGGGGTGCCTCCTGTGACACTTTTTTATGATATTTAAGGGTCAACCATAATGGATGATGAATTCATGCTTGACATCATGTGAGGATCACTCAAAAATGAAAAAGGCTCACTAAAATATCCCCTTACCCTGAGGACTATGGGGTTGTAAGATTTGGTCAAGGGAAGGTTGAAGGTTGGTGGAGGATTTTCATAAACCACTTCAATATCTATGCGCTCACTTCCCTCTAAATCCCTCTCTAACTCTATAGGCTCCATGTCATCTGCAATGGACACCAACCTCCACTTAACAGGTGGTTTTTCCTTCGCCTCAAGAGAAAGTACGCATCAACTACGAGACCAATTAGTGGTTGGTCAACCACGATAAACAAATATTTTATAAGAATAAACAACAATCAATCTATGGTTGACTTATACACATAACCAAATACCACACCCCTAACAAATCTAAGCTATCAATAGGAAAACTAGTGGATAAACAAGCCTTTTGAAAACCAACTCTTTGGGGGATGCCAACTCCAAAAAATATTGGCAAGAAAAGGTGTGAAAGATAGTTACTATAACCCACACATAATATCCCTTACTGGTGCAATTACCCTCATTAAGACATGCACCATCCAAGGGAACTAAAAAAGAGGTTCTAAGTTTATCTCGGGTACCGCAGACACTTTCCACTTGCGATGACCTATGTAGATATCTAGGAAAGGTAACTATGGTTTCGACTTCACAATCGATGATCTGGATTCCAGTCATTGTTTAGGACCACATGTATGGGTAGGGAAACTGAGCCCAAATATTCAATAAGAGCTTCATTACAGAGAGGTGTAGGCACTTTCAAAACCCCTATACATGTAGTATTCAAACAGACACCAAGACACGTAGAGAGGGGATATCACTTCAATTTCCCCAGTGCAACCTATTGCTTGACTCTTGTGTTAGAGGAGTTTCTCTACAAGTGCTCCTTGTGACTAATGGATTTATACACTCACTAGTCACTCTTAGTTTTGGTTTTGCAACCTTGGAAAATTTACTCTTTGAACCTACAACAAGGCCCTAAATCCTATTCTAATTAATTTTAAATTAAGACCTTTTCTTCTTAGGCTGTTGATTACTCGAGGGTAATGGAATGAAACTTTAGTGGTGTTTTGACACTTTTGAATCTAGATGAAGAAAAAGTATGTATGCAAGAGAATTCACTTTATCTTTCATTGAACGCTATCTAAAGGAAGGGAAGAGATCATTTTTCACTTTCAAATTTTTAAACCAAAACAACAACCTCACACTCTCTCATTAATCATTCAAGACAACCAAAGAAAATTTAAATGATATCTATAAGGGATTAATATACCAATACAATATCCAAACAAGACACTCAAAACATTTACCCTATTACGCTTATGAAATGCAAAATTTTATTAATCCAATAAAGAAAATTAAATGAAAATCAAACTAGAAAATTAGAAAGTTAAGGGATGTATGATATTGGTAATGATGCAAAAAAACACACCTTGATGTTTATATGGGAAGAAAAACCAAAAACTTGGACAAGGATCTAGCAATGCAAAGTCTCCAAACACACACAAATTGAATGTAAAGGGATATAAAACACACTACTAGATTTGAAAAGCCATGTTGCATGTGCTTCTTAGGTCAATGCTCACTAGGAAACAAACTCAAATAAGTAAGAAAGATGAAATCAAAGAACTCAACACATAAAATTCATTCAAAAATTAAAATATAAAATAAGAGGCTTAATCAGGGATCAAACCAACATCAACAAATCCTTGATAGTCTTAGAGACCTAGATTAGACACAAATCTAGGAGAAAACAACCTAAAATCCTAAAAAAAATCACCTATAGGAATAGGTAGTGACCCAACATTAGTGAAAGGTGCGATCAATAGGTAGCCAATTGTGGGCTACAATGTAGAAACAAGCGCCCGATCACTCTGGTTTTCAAAGATAGAGCATGATCGTGGAGGGAAATTGGCAGAAAAAATCCTAAAGTTGGCCCAGATCTGAGGGATTTGACAACCTGGTGAGTGATAAGGAAGGTATATAGATACATACAACTATCAAATATCAAAAGAACAAGGGAAACTCCAAAAATGAGGAAGAATTAAAGATACTTCCCTAATGGAGTCGCAAATTATGTTATGGAGAAATCCCCCCCAGGATAGGTGAGCACTCCCTCAAATCTACCTGTGATGTGAGATAGACTTTAGGATAGAAAACAATAGTATATTCCCTAAATATATTATATTTGTTCCTATCAATGCTATAATATAGAATGGCATACTTAATTCTTTGTGGTTTTCCTTACGTAATCCTAGCTAATGCATATCCATAGATCTAGCTCGATCTCCTACAACTTGCTTCCTACAAACAAGGAGACAACAAATACCAAAATTAAACTTATTAAATCATTGGTAATTTCAAATATGATCTACTCACGGAAAGAACAAATATACAATTTACAACTGAATACACCGAAATTGGAAGGAGAAAACTATGTAGATCGATATTAATAAGTGGAGAAAATGTACATCAATCAATTGTTTAACTTGGGTTTTGATTGAGATTTTCCTTGGCCCCTGCTCCAGCTCCTCCTTATCCCTCACACAAGTAAGGTTGACCTAATATGAAGACCAAATATGTGGAGGATCTCCTATGAAAACTTGTAGCATAAGTTTACTTGAATTCATCCTCATCTTCCTTGGAATCCCTTATGTATATTGATTGATGGAGGAGGCTACGAGGTGATTCTAGATATATATAACTCCATGTAATCTAAGTCTATTACAAGTTACCAATTTCATATCATGATATAAACAACTCACCCAATGATGATCTCCTCATAACTCATCAATTCTAGAAGGTGGTAGGGGTGATCGTGAGTTGCAATGATACAACTCGTGACTAGTCGCACGCTACCAATCATGTATCCCATGATCAAACACACCTTTATATGCATGCAATATGTGACCTCCATCAAAATATATGAAATCTAATCTAGAAGAGTGTGTCTTAACATGATAGTGTCAGTAGGTCTTCCATGTGTCGCTAGGGTGGAAAATAGAGCTATAAGAGAGAGAGAGAGAGAGAGAGAGAGAGAAAGAGAGATTGGGATATAGGTAGATATTTAGAGGGAGAGAGAGAAAGGGGTGTGGATATGGATAAGGGGGGGG
>SNQJ01S0042229.1:10798-42393 GCA_010110895.2 Picea sitchensis | reverse complement strand
GACATCATGCAAAACTATGAAGATGTTATTTAAAAAAAAAATTAAAATAGAAAGTGATGTCTAATAATTTTTCAAAATAGGCTCACCTCAACCATTTTGGTGCATTCATCTTAAAATGACTAGTTTAAGTGAGTAATCCATCTAAAACATAATGATTATAAACCTTGTGTAGAATGGCTCAAATCATTTTCATGGATCACAGCTTATCGAGAAGCCATTACTATTACACACTAATTATGTTAGCTAGAAAAACTCACTGAAAGGAGAATTGAAAATTTTGTTGAGTGAGCAAAACAATGACGAATTTCAAGTCACACATGCAAGAAAAGTGTCATGATATTTGGAATGAAAAATTTCTTGGTGTTTGGTGTATATGACTAGAAGGAAACCCATAAGAAGTGTTTGGTGGTAACACATTTCTTATGTTGGATACAAAAAATCACTAAAAGGACAACTAATATTTTCATCGATTGTGTCAAACAATGATGGATTTCATATCACACATGCAAGAAATGTGTCATGATATTTGGAATGAAAAGTTTCTTGGCGTTTGGTGTATATGAGAATAAAACAACCTAAAAGTGGCCTCATTTATGACCTCCTCCATAAATTTGTATCCCTAATCCTCTTTTGTTATCCACCAACAGGTTATGCCTTTGCATTCCACTCTCTTTCATTTTCAATATGTGAAATATTCCATTTCTTCCATGCACTTAACTCCATGGAGGTTTAAACCATACACGTTGCATTACACTCTGTTGCATTTTCAATCTGTAAAATATGTCATTTCTTGCATCCACTTCATAACTCCATGGCAGTTTGAGCTAGAGACTTTCGACATTATCCATGTATCATTCCCTAAAGATTTTATTTGTGTAGAAAGGGATCACATGAGGTCACTTCACAAGGATGTTGTGTCAATAATAATGCACATATGTTCCTAAAGCACATGGGTTCATAAAGAAAATGTGGGTCCCTAAAGCATGCGTAGGTTCCTAAAACACACACATGTTCATAAACCGCGCTTCCTTTCTTTTCATTTCATTTATTTTTCCGATGGGAGTGGAAACTCTAGTGTACATGTTTACTGAGTTGGTTTCCTCAGATTTAGGTTCTGGATGACAAACCCGGTGGTTTGGGATACAAATACATTAAAACCTTCATTCTATAAATACCTCTCAATATCTTTACTTTTTACTTTAGTTTTCTATAGGCTACACAAATTTGTTTTTGATGAAACTATAGAAATATATAGTCGGTTATGTAGATTATAAATGTACAACATTTTTTAAAATTAATATTGTTTACTATTTTTAATATATTTTTGTCTTGACATATATCAGAGTCCTAAAATACAATTTTATTTCTTCTATATTTTTTTTTTTTTTAAATAATTTATACACCACACTTAAAGAGACTCAAATCTACAATCTAAAATAGAATTTTGTATAACTTTAAGGCCCTCATACCCTACACTAATGCAAGGCCTTGTAATTTCAAGGATATAATGACTTTCATAATTAAAAAAAAACATGAAATTAATATTATATATTTTTAAAAAATTATAAAATGAATATTGTAAATTTTGAAAAAATACCCCACAATAGAAAAATGTGTTCTATACAATTGTACAATTTTTTTTAAGGAAATTACATTGTTAAGGCACTAAAAACCTTCACTAACAAAAACATGTGCATTATATTTCGCTTGAAAAATAACATAATACTATTAGAAAAAAATCAAATTTCACATAGTTATTCACAAATTCTATAATTAAAAATTATATAGTCGGAAAGCTAATTCAATTTCCTACATTTCGTCATTTTTTCCATATTCGAATTGATTGTAAAAGTACCTTGAGAAATCCCTCCAAGTTAATTCTTTGTTGTTTTTCTATATTTGCATTATCACTAACACATCATGATAGACCATCATTAGCTTGCACCCATCCTTACCTATGAAAGAATTTGGTATACTCATCCCTAGCCTATAAACAAAAAACTGTGTTCTTGATTCTTCGTTGTTTTTCTTTTTCTAAAAGAATGTGCCTCTTTTTATCTTCTAGTCATTTTATTTCAAGTCTTTTTTCCTCATTCAATTGTTCAAAGCCTTCACTATTTTAGAGTACCTCCAAGGATTCCTCTACTCTATAAGAACCCTATCGTCTTTCAATTTTTTTTCCCTTGCCCAATTCGAAGCCAACTTTGTTTCTTTTTTTAAATTTTGGTGAAATTAAATTGGAGAAAATTATCTTAAATCACCATAACAAGGTTTCCAAACAACTTTGATTTTCCCTGTAGATTCCTCCATCCTCATCCACTCTAGATTTATTATGAAGGGGTTGGAAGGTGTTAGAATTAGAGAAGTAAAGCAGAAAATTAATGTCCTTTTAAATTATGTTAGATAGAACAGCAAAGGTCTTAACTAGGTCAAGCTTTAGAACTGAACTATTTAATTCTAGATAGTTAAATTAGACCAAGACAGAAAATGAACAATAAGTAGGCTTAAACCATTAAACTTATTTCTGAGTGTGTGTAATGTTCAGATCTAGAATTTTGTTCATAAGTAATGATTAAAAAAACTTTTCTTAGTAAGCTAGATAGATCATTTTTAACATTAGATAGTGGATCTAATCAAGTAGATAGTATATCTAACAATAGATAACATATTTGTGCAATTAAGTATCATATCTAATTAATGAAATAATAGATCTAGCAATTTGGAATTAGATCTAAGCAATAGAATAATACCTCTAGCAATGTATGACAGATCTGAGCAATTAATTAACAAATCTAAATAAGAGGATGATATATCTATGCAATATGAAACTTAACCATTAAAGTTCAAACAGATCTAAACTAGAAACACACAAAATTGCATCATAAAGCAACTTACCTCTTCGTGTCTTACCTTTGAACAGTGAAAAAGTTCATGCCTCACACAAGAAAAGAATAACCATTGAATATATGCTCAGAAAAAGTCCAAGATCATGGATCTACCTCATGGGTGAGATATCTTGCCAAGGAGAATTATAGGACAGTTAAACCTCCACCAGAACTTCACACAAGTTTACCAAAAGAGAACCCTACAAACCCTCATTCATGAATAGATCATCTAGGAGGAGGGACGGTTGTCTTAAGGATGGCCCAACCACCTTAATTAGGGTGTCATGACCCTCACAAGAAAATGAGATATAGGATGACAGACTGATGAAGAGGGTTTTCTCCCTAAAGAATGAATGATTGGCTGGCAGAGAGTAGCAACACCAGAAATCTCAGCAGTGAAAAACACTCCCCATACTCATGACAACAAAACATATCAGCAAGACTTGGATCAAGAACTCCTCCACAAATGAAGGTCAATAAACTTCCATCAAAAGTGTCGCTAGGTTGCAAAGAGGCCGAACTGTTGCAAGAGGGGGCAAAGATGTTGCAAGAGGGGGCCGAGCTATTGCAGGAGGGAGGCCAAACTATTGCAAGAGGGAGGTTGAACTGTTACAAGAGAGAAATCCGCTACACTTATGAGAGAGAGGAATAATGAGTGTGTGAATGAAGGGGGAGGGGTTCTAATTTATACTTTTGGGTGAGGGTATAAAAGAAATAAAAAATTAGAAGTAATATATTTAATTAATATAAATATTAATTAAATATATTTACAATATATTAATTAAATATTTCTATTGTTGGCCCTAAAAGTACAGAACACAACCCCCAATCAAACTCAAGCCCAACAAACAAGGTGGAGGGTTTAGGAGAGGTTTTCACATGTACATATGAGTCTCAAAGTGACCTTTTTAACTTTATCATCACTGCATATGGGATACATCCCTCATGTGGTCATGCCCACCTTTAAAGAGAGTCATACACCAACAACTACCTGATCAAGGACTAGGTTTCCCTAGAACATTTATGGGGTCTTATCCACCAAGGTAACAGACCAAAGATCAACCCATGTCCCAGACATGGGTACCCTGGAACATGTCCAAGGGCCCTACATATATCTAGGGACTTTAACTGCTTGGTCCCATACCAAGAACCCCAGTCATATAATGGGGGGAATCACAAGGGTCTTCACTGCTTGGTCCCAGACCAAGAACCCCAGTCATCTACTGGGGGGCCGTACAAGGGTCTTTTTCCATGGCACTGACTATTTGTTCCTAGACCAAATCCCCAAGAGTGCACTGGGGGCCCTAGATCTTAGGTAGGGTCTTTTCCATCCTCCCAGAGAATGGCTCTTGCAACTGCTTTAAATTCAACACTCCCTCTCAGCAAGAGAGGCATTCTAAGCTACACCAAGCTTGTCACAAAAGTATATAAACTTTGTCAGGGATAGTGGCTTGGTGAAAATATCTTCCGTCTGTTTTGTTGTCGAAACATACTGAATGCTGAGAACATTCTTTTGTACCATGTCCCGGACATAGTGATATCTCATCTCAATGTGTTTCAACCTGTTGTGAAACACTGGATTCTCAGTGAGCTTTATACAACTCTGATTGTCACAGTGAATGAAGGTGGGTTCAAGCTCTGAACTGAACAAGTATGAAAGTAGCTTCCTAAGCCACACTTATTCTCTGCTAGCAACACTTGCAGCAATGTATTATGCTTCTGCAATGCTTTGGGCTATGTAGCCATGTTTCCTGCTGGACCAGGAAATCATTGTTGAACCCAAACTGAAGTAATATCCAGAAGTGCTCTTCTGATCCACTGTACTTCCCATCAAATCTAAATCTGTAAACCCATGGAGAATTACACCTCCACTGGAAGTGTATCTGATACCATAAGCTATAGTTCCTCGAACATATCTCAGAATATGCTTCACAACAACCATATGTATATGCTTTGGTTCACACATGAACTGGCTGAGAGAATTTATCACATAACAGATGTCTAGTCTCGTATGTACGAGATACATCAAAGAACCAATGATTTGTCAATATAAGGTGGGGTCTTATGGATCTGGACCTATAACCTGATCTTGTAGTTTCTTTAGGTTAGAGATCAATGGATTTTTCATGGACTTGCAATCCATCATGCCAAATCTGTAGAGCACATCAACTGCATATTTAATCTGTGAGAGAAAAATCTCACCTGGTCTCTACCATTCCTCCAAGCCTAATAAATAATGCATGAGCCCCAAGTCTTTCATTTCAAACTCTGCAGAAAGCTCCCTCTTAGTTTGAGCTATCAATTTGTCCTCTCCATTGAGGAACAGATCATCCACGTATAAGACTAAGATAACTGGATGATTTTGTACAATCTTTATTTAAAGATTGGGATCTTCTATGATCTTGGTGAATCCAAGACTTTGTAGAAAACTGTCTATTCTACCATACCAAGCTCTCAGATCTTGCTTCAACCTGTACAGGGCTTTCTTGAGTTTGCACACATGAGATCTTTTATCATGTATCATGAAACCTTTAAGCTGCTCGATGTATACTTCTTGTTCAACTTCACCATTAAGAAAAGCAGTCTTAGCATCCATCTGGTGAAGTTTCCAACCAAAAAATTATGCTAGAGAGATGATAATCCTGATTGATGTATATATGGAAACTGGAGAAAAAATCTCATCGTAGTCAATTCCTTCTTTCTATCAGAAGCCACGAGCTACAAATATTGCCTTGTATTTCTCAATACTACCATCTACTGCATGCTTTATCTTATAAATCCATTTTGAAGTTACTATTGATTTGCCATGAGGTCTAGGAACTATGGTCCATACATCATTCTTTAGAATAGAATCATATTCTTCATTCATTGCATATTTCCACACTTGAAGTTTGGAGGCTTCTACAAATGTGGAAGGTACTTAATCAATCACAATATTTAAATTAGCTATGAGACCGGAGTACTTATCTGGTTTCTTGATTTCTCTTAAGGTGCCCTTAGGAGATGGATGCTTTTCTAGTTCTTTCAATATTCCCAACACCAGGCGGGTTTCCTTTTAATAGGAAATATCTCCAATGGAAACTCAATAGTGTCCCTTGAGGGATCCACTTGAATCTTTGAGGTTTCCTCTCTCTTCTCATCTATACAAGGGGAAACTGAAGAATCAAGTGGTGGAGCTTCTTGCTCCTCTGAATCACAAGGTAGTTCTCTGGCCCGACGAAAATCAGCCTCTTCATGAAAAGTCATGTCTCTACTTACTTTGATGAACTTTTGACCTGGGATATAAATCCTGTAAGCTTTTGAGGTTTCATTGTATCCCACAAAAGTTCCTTTCTTTATGGAGGGATCTAGATTAGTCCTCTTCTATTTTGGAATTTGAATATATACTGGACTGCCAAAGATTCTCAAGTGATCAACTGAGGGCTTAGTTCCAGTGAAAAATTCTTCAGTAGTTTTCACTTCAAGGGATTTGTGTGGACATCTATTCTGAATGTAGATTGTAGTATTGACTGTAGTGTCCCCAAGGTCGATCCCTTTGTAAGTCTGATGGATGAAATGAATTGTAAATATGTGTTATAGGCTGGTGAGCCAAGTTTGTATAAGTCGATGGGCTTATGTTATTATTAGGCCAAAGAGAGAGCCTAAGGGTTGTAGGCCATGGACCTGATTTTGTACTTATATGTATGCATCACATTAATAAAATAAAAACACTGCCGCATGTAGGTTGACACGATGAATGAGTGATGGGGGACTGAGAATCCATAGAGAGGGCAAGGGATTAGGGGCTGGAGGGTGGGAAAAAGGGCTAAGTGTTAAGCCTAGGGGGCTTAAGACTTGGGAATAATATTTTATTATTACTCCAAAGAACATGTGCATTTTATGTTGTTTATCCTAAGTTCTTGGCAAGGGGAAAACGTGCAAAGCGGATGCATGTTGATGGAACGCATGCAGTTCCAAGGGTGACAAGTGTCAACCCTGGTGCATGTGAATAAACGACCAAGATGAGCCGTGAGAGGGGTTCTTCTCCATTCTTCCTGATTTTTTGAACTGGACATCCCGTCCGACCTCTGCAAGAGATACCCCGTACATACACTGATCCAGAAGCTTGTGTGTTGATTCTGAAAAGATGAAACATCCTCTGTCTGAGTATCGAGCCTATGCGTGGAGTCTTGTTCGAATCCATATCCGTGAGTCCATTCGAAATTGTTGAACCTGTTGGAAAGCCCGTGTCTGTTTTCCCATCGGTTGTTGTGGCCACATAGTGCTGGACTGCGTGGGGCTTGTTGGCCAGTTTGTGCAACACTCTCTCCAGGAGAGAGAGGTGGTTGAATTGGAAGAACAGGTTGCTTGGCCTATGAGTGACTCTCTCCAGGTGAGAAAGTGCATAAAGGAAGGAGAGAACTCCTAGAAGGAACCCTGTAGCTGCCACAGAGCTCGGAGACTTCTGATCCGGTCTGTTGATGTAACCCAAGGCAAGGGAGGTTAGCAGTCGAAGGACTATCTAGGTGACAGAGAAGGCTCATACTCCTGGGGTGGAACAGGCATGTGGGGAAGGAGAGTCTATGGGCAGTGAGCATGAGTGGTTCCTGGGAGATAATTCCTTCCTTGTGACTATGTGTTTTCCCTATAACCTCAGCCTAGCCTAGGATTCTTTTCCTTGGGGTGGAGATTAGTCACAACTCGGGGGTGACCTACTGCTAAGATGATGAGCAGTGCGGTCTAAGGCTAGGAGGTTCATGGAAGGCATGCACCTGGTTGGTGGAATTACCTCAGTTTCAAGATAAGTATCAGCTTATGTTAAATGTTATGTTTTGCATGCCTGTGATGCTTATATTTTATCATGTATTCTGTTGTGCAGATGAATTATGGTTAATGCCATTCTTAAAATTATGATAGCAATAATTTATATGACTTACTCTGAGTTTAAATGTGTTTCATTTGCTTAAATGCATGTTGTTTTATAATCTAGAGTGGGTGTTATATTTCCGTGAAGTTTGTTAACTGAAAGAGTGGTGTTACACTGACAGCCTTAGCCCAAAGAGATAACGGTAAGTTTTGGTCATACATCATGGCCCTGGTTGCTTCACAGATAGTTGTATTCTTTCTTTCAACAACCCCATTCCACTGGGAGTTGTAAGGCACAATTAGCTCCCTCTTTATTCCTGAAGGTGGACAAATTTCATCGTATTTGAAGGAGTCAAATTATTTACCGTTATATGTCCTAAAAACTCAGATGTGTCTGTCTGTTTGATTTTCAACAAGATTCTTGAACTCTTGAAATATGCTGAAAGATTCATCTTTAGTATTTAAGAAATAAATCCAAGTTTTATGAGAATAATCATCAATAAAAATGATATAATAAATACAACCATTCATAGATGGAGCATTCATGGGCCCACAAAGATCAGAATGAATTAGATCTAAAATGCCATTTGATTTTCTATTATTGAGAGGATAGGGTTTATGTGTGTTCTTACCAAGTGAACAACCTTTGCAAATAGTATCATGCTCAAAAGAAAAAACTGGCATACTTGTCACCATCTTTTGAAAACTTGGAAGTGCGTTGTAGTTGAGATGTCCAAGTCTTTTGTGCCAAATTTCGCAGGAATTTACTGTCTCGTGAACTAGTGCTTGAACAACCTAACTTGAAATTTTATAAAGTCCACTTTCACGAGTTCCAATAGTTATAGAAGTGCTTAAATATTCATTTGAGGACCACAAGAGAGCCTTCCCTTTGGAGAAAGATACTGAGTAACCCTTACTTTCTAAAACTGGAACA
This sequence comes from Picea sitchensis, assembly GCA_010110895.2. NCBI lineage: Eukaryota > Viridiplantae > Streptophyta > Pinopsida > Pinales > Pinaceae > Picea > Picea sitchensis. The sequence goes on along the minus strand of SNQJ01S0042229.1, from coordinate 33,729 downwards.
AAGATTAGATTTTTCTTTAGACCAGAAACATAAAGAATTTCATCAGTGTGAAAGATATTACCTGATTGAAATAAAAAAGAAGTAGATCCAAAACCTTTTATGTCATAGGTGCCATCATCACCTAGTTCCACCTTTGCCTTGAATTTCTTGTCTTGATATTTTGCAAGATTTTGTTTGAAGCCTGTGATGTGTCTACAAGCACCGTTGTCTATTAACCAAATCTCCTCTGACTTGGTAATAGTGTCAACAAGAGCTGAGATAAGATAATATTATTTTTGGTGTTCTAGCTCTTTGGTGGCATCCCTGGTTTCTCTTCTTTGAGGCTCCTCTTGAGGTTTAGCCTCTTCAGAGGAAACTGAGGCTTGGAATCTTCCTCTTCTTTTCTACTGAGAGGGAGGATTCCTACAATCTCTTGCATAATGTCCTAGCTTATTGCACTTAAAACTTTTATCTTTAGATAAATGCGGATTGAGATGAGATAGATTACCTTGGGGTTTCTTACCTTTTCCTTTTGATTTAGGGAACTTCTTCCATTTATTGGTCTTTGATGCAAGGGCATGATATTTTAGAGTTGAGTAATCATTTCTGTTGTTTAGTCTTCCTTTTTCTTCTAAGCAGTCATGCCACAATATTTCAAAATTAGGTTGGGATTCTCTTCCAATTACGGATGCAAGAAAAACTCCCCAAGAATCAGGAAGTCCATCAAATGTTGTTTGAACAAGATCATCATCATCTACATGAACTCCTATTGCAATAATATAATCTTTAGTTTGAGCAATCTTGGAGAATAAGGTATCAACAATATCGTATTTTCCCATTTTCAAAATGCGTAATTGTTTCTTTAGAATTATTTTATGAGTTGGTGCCTTATTTTCATAAAGGTTTACAAGGAATCAAATCAATCTTTGGCAGTCCTTAGATGACCAATGATGGGCATCATGTTGTCCTTGAAAGAATAAAAAATGATTCTCTTAGCCTTGGTTTGTTTCCTTTTGTATACTGCCCTTGTTGTGTTTGAAGTAGGTTCTTCAATTTCCCTAGAGATCAACTCTTCTAGGTCATTATCTTCAAGAATGTTTACTATTCTTCATTTCCAACCATTGAAATTGGCACCCCCTACAAATCTGTCTTCTACTTTAACTGATGAGGAGGCCATGATGAGATTTTTGCAAAACAACCCTAACAAAAATGGATCTATGCAGGCTCAAGTTTGTATCCTTGATATCTCTTCACACCCTAAGCTTTGATACCATGTTAGAATTAGAGAAGTAAAGAAGAAAATTAATGTCCTTTTAAATTCTGTTAGATAGAACAACAAAGGTCTTAACTAGGTCAAGCTTTAGAACTGAACTATTTAATTCTATATAGTTAAATCAGACCAAGACAAAAAGTGAACAACAAGTAGGCTTAAACCATTAAACTTATTTATGAGTGTGCACAATGTTCAGATCTAGAATTTTGTTCATAAGCAATGATTAAAACAAAAAATCTTAGTAAGCTAGATAGATCAGTTTTAACATTAGATAGCAAATATAATCAAGTAGATAGTAGATATAACAATAGATAACAGATATGATCAATTAAGTATCATATCTAATCAATTAAATAATAGATCTAGCAATTTGGTATTAGATCTAAGCAATAGAAAAATAGATCTAGCAATTTATGACAGATTTGAGCAATTAGTTAACAGATCTAAATAAGAGGATGACAGATCTATGCAATAGGAAACTTAACCATTAAATTTCAAACAAATCTAAACTAGAAACACACAGAACTGCATCATAAAGAAACTTGCCTCTTGGTGTATTACCTTTGAACAATGAAGGAGTTCATGCCTCATACAAGAGATGAATAGCCACTGAATATATGCTCAAAAAAAGTCCAAGATCATGGATCTACCTCATGGGTGAGATCTCTTTACAAAGATAATTATAGGATAGTTAAACCTCCACCAAAACTTCACACAGGTTTATGAAAAGAGCACCCTACAAACCCTAATTCATGAATATATCAGCTAGGAGGAGGGACGGTTGTTTTAAGGATGGCCCAACCACCTTACTTAGGGTGTCACGACCCTCACAAGAAAACTAGATATGGGATGACAGACTGATGAATAGGGTTTTCTCCCTAAATAATGAATGATTGGATGGTAGAGAGAAGCAACACCAGAAATCTCAACAGTGAAAAACACTCCCCATACTCATGACAGAAAAACAAATCAGCAAGACCTGGATCAAGAAATCTGCCACAAAGGAAGTTCAGTAAACTTCCATCAAAGGAGCCGCTAGGTTGCAAAGAAGTTGAACTATTGCAAGAGGGGGACGAGCTATTGAAGGAGGGGGGGCGAACTGTTGCAAGAGGGAGGCCGAACTGTTACAAAAGAGAAATCTTCTACACTTAGGAGAGAGAGGAATAATGAGTGTGTGAATGAAGGGGGAGGAGTTCTAATTTATACTTTTGGGCGAGGGTATAAAAGAAATAAAAAATTAAAAGTAATATATTTAATTAATATAAATGTTAATTAAATATATTTACAATATATTAATTAAATATTAATTAAATATTTCTAGTATTAGCGCCAAAAATACAAAACACAACCCCTAATCAAACTCAAGCCCAACAAACAAGGTGAAGGGTTTAGGAGAGGTTTACACATGTACATATAATTCTCAAAGTGACCTTTTTAACTTTATCATCACTGCATATGGGATACATCCCTCATGTGGTCATGCTCGCCTTCAAAGAGAGTCATACACCAACAACTTCCTGATCTAGGACCAGGTTGCCCCAAAACATTTATGGGGTCTTATCCACCAAGGTACAAGACCAAGGATCAACCCATGTCCCAGACATGGGTACCCTAGAACATGTCTAGGGGCCCTAGATATATATAGGGACTTTAAATTCTTGGTCCCATACCAAGAACCCAAGTCATATACTGAGGGCCCTCACAAATGTCTTCACTGCTTGCTCTTAGACCAAGAACCCCAGTCATCTACTGGGGGGGCATACAAGGGTCTTTTTCCATTGCAGTGACTTTTTGGTCCCAGGAAAAATCTCCAGTAGTGCATTGGGGTCCCTAGATCTCAGTTAGGGTCTTTTCCATCCTCCTAGAGAATGGATCTTCCAGCTACTTTAAATTCAATAGCAGGTGATCCGAAAATCAAAGCTTAGAAATTTCGCACTATGACTTCAATTTTATCAAGACCTTTCTATTATGGTGCATGTGAATATAAAAGTGACAAAACTAAAATAATGAAGAGAATGACAGATAACACAAACAATAAAACCACCAACAAATTGGACACAAGAAGTTGATAACGGATTTTGGCAAAACTCACCTACGTCTCCAGACCTTTGTGTTCAGTGAGGGATACTTTTCTCTATTCAAATGAAATGCTTACAATATGCATTAAAATTACATCATATAGGGCTCTATATGAATTAGTTGTGTTCTTCTCTGTCTCAAAAACCTTATGCAATAGACAACACTGAAAAAGGAGTAGTATAAATCTCGGAAACTGCCTCCAAAGCTCAGCTACTCTTCACTTCTCAAGACAACTTGACCTTGACAAGTTCTTCCTCAACTCGCTTCAAGATTATTTGTTGTTTATTTCTTGTTTAAAACCTCACAATGGCTTGGTTTATATATACATGATGTAGATGGATCAAATCCCAACATCCCACTTCTTGTGGCACTCAATTTGGGCCAATATCCACCAAGATATGGAAAAATATCCAAAAACTGCCCAAAAATCTTTGAAAAAATCACTAAACTATAGTGTAAAACCCATTTTTAGAAAAATATGGGCTAATCCCCCCAATATGGGTTCATTCCCCACCAGAAGGGCTATGCGTTGGCCCCTCATCCTGAAACAAAAGATCATATGGCCTCTATTAATATGACCGCAACCCAATATAAACGCTAACCACCGTGCACATATTGTAGCTCCAAGTCATATAGTTATCCCTTGAATCCAGGGGTCGATCCCCACGCCAACCACTTACACTTTGCACTAGTTTTACAGCATCCGACTCACGACCGAGGGTTGGGGCTATATCCCAGCCCCGTACCTCTGCCTAGAATATACAACACATCAAAGTTAAATATAACTTTGTTGACATGTTTTAACAAGTAACTTCGATGGTGTAATCGTGTTGGCCCTTTATGAAGGAACTAGGCTATGTAGAGAGGTTCGGTTTTTGAAAAACCTAGACTCATACAATGTCTTGCATATGAAACTTTGACCAACAACTGGGTGCCATGTGGAAGCCCAAGTCCGGGCCACACGACATTTCCAAATATGTTATATTAATGCCACTTGTCAAATTTGGATTCGCCTATGTGTCAGCGTCGTACTCTGCCCTATTAGCAATTAGCCACGTATGCACATCTGCCATATGTCATTCAATGATTGGACCACCTGTCTGCCACTCATACATGTCTCTTTCTGCCACATGTCACCATATGGGAGTGACACGTCAACGGTACGGGTGCCATGTGTCACCTTTTCCATGGTGGCATGTGTCATCTCCTGGTTTTTCCACGTCATCTATACGATCTACCAATTGTTCCTCTTCCATGTCAGCATGATGATGTCAGCATTGACGTTTTGACTGTTGACTTTTTCTCTGTTTGACGTTTCAAACATAAAGTGATATCGGGAGCATACGACATTCTTTTGAGCCCGTTCAAGTTGTGTTGGGTTCATATCAGCAAGGCCTATGCACACGTCTGTTTTAATGTAATTACGAGAACATTTATTTTTAGGCATTTCTAAGCCCCATCAAGCTCCTGGATCTGAATCTGGATCAACAGGTTTCTCTATTGCAAGGGCCACTTTTAAAACCATAGGATTATGGTCAGATTCCTCCCCTATGGTGAGAAATTGTTGGATTCTTATCATCTAAGAAGTCTTCAAAGATTAAAAACATGTCGAGCCTCTTAGAAATTCTAGCTTCCCCAACTCTCTTGTTAAACTAGGTGGGAGATAGTTTAGATCGCAGTTAAAGGGGAACCGTTCCTAGCATCTTCAAAACTCATTACCTCCTTTCCAATGTTTTTGGGAGCTTGGGAACAATTACCCAACGTCCCCAATTGGCTGGGAAGGGTTTTGGGAACTTGGGATCTTTTTGCGAGCTTCAACATCAAGGAAATGGAAGCTTGGGAATGAGTTTCTAGTATTAAGAGATTTAAATTAAAATTCTATTTTTTGTATTAATAGTACCAATTTTCGTTATCACTAAATTAAAATGTAAAAACTTGTATTCCATTATTAAAAAAACCTAATTTATTACAAATAAATTTATTATATTTATTCAAAATATCACTATTAAACGCACACTAAACTACACAAGTATTATTTAAAAAATTATTTAAATAAAAAAAATTAATAACTTTTAATGAATGTATGTTTTCCTTCAAGCCCAGACTTAACATGAAGTCAAATAAATGAATGCCCAGTCCATGGAAAGAATTTTCTCCAGTCTGTTTTTGTTGTCAACAAACCATATCATTTAGATTTTTATTGTATTTTTATATTACGAGAGTAGTTACAATTGTATTTGTATAGGTTTAGATGGATCATAATATTACAATTAGAATTATAGAAAAATAATCAGAGAGAAGTTACAATTGAGTGGGTAGCCCTGGAATTATAATGCTCCTAAGGTTAAATTCAACTCTCCCCTTATCACAACTAATCCATTTTGAAAAAAGTATCCTAGTAGTGCACGTTGTCCATGTAAGGGTCATAAAGACTTAGCACTATGATATATTTCCCCAAGTTCATAGAGAAACATGAGGTCTCTAGTCTTGTAGTAAAATCCCAAGAACTAGTGAGGGTAAAGGAGCTTTTATTCCATCCAGTCACATTCCCACTTGATATCCCAAGGGCATAAATAAAACAAAAGTCCTAATTACTTAGAAATTTAGAGAGTCCTTGAGAGATTATCTCCCCATATGTAATTTTCTATTGCAATAGAATAATAGAAGGTTTGATATTGCTAACTAATCTCTTTATGACCAACTTCTTTCAGGGGTTATCCATCCCTCTACAATTAAGGGTTAGAAAAATCATTTGGAACCCTTGACTAGGTAATTTTCTCTAAGACCCCCAATTAAGGATAATTGTTTCCCACACCTGACTTCTTAGTGTTATTTTTTTTTTACCATAGACATGATTGATTCCCTTCCCCTTTGATTGGATTTGGGAATTTTCTCTTAAAAAAAATCATAAACCCCCAACCACCTTTTTGGAAAATCAAAAGTTCCTTTGCTTCTAGGTATTAAATTGTACTTTACTAGTTCAAGGGGATTGGAGTCATGTGTACTCTTTCCATCTAGGATACAGTCCATGTTAGGGTTGTAGAGGAACCTTTCAATGTTTTTCCAATGTAGAGATCCTTTATGATTCTAGGAATAAGTATAAGAGGTGGTGGGTGGGATTTTTTTACCAAATATATTGGGTAAAAAATCACTCAAGGATTCTAGTTCTTTGGATCTAACTTATTTTTCCCATGTACCAAAAAGTATTTTTTCAAAGAATTTTTTATTCATAGAGTTACATTGACGAGTCTTAATTGAATTTTCCTTGTTCTCCTTGATGTCACTAACTGCGTCCAAGTTAGTTTCTTTGACTTGTCCATTTTTTGTGTTCTGAAATTTTGCTACCATAACTCTTGTTCAAATGCCAACCAAAATTGCTTCAACCCCTACATCCTCTTTCCTACTTGTAATATGGATTGATTCCAGGGTGAGTGCAAGATAATGATGGTCTCTAATCATGTGTTAGTGGCAATGCAAACATGGAAAAACAACAATATGTTAACTTGGAGGGATTATTCAAGGTACTTTTACAATGAATTTGAATATGGGTAAAAAGACGAGATGTAGGAAATTGAATTAGATTTATGAATAAACAAATTTTATTCATAGATATTGTGAATAACTAATTGAAATTTGACTTTTTCTAACATTGGTATGTTATTTTTCTAGCAAAATATAAGGTATATGTCTTCATTCGTGCAAGTGTTGAGTACCTTAATGATGAAATTTCATTCCAAAAGCTTGTATAATTGTAGAGAACCCATTCTTCTAGTATGATGTATTTTTTGGAAATTTATAATATTAATTTTATGTTCTTTTTAAATTATGAAAGTCAATATATCCTTGAAATTACATCTTTTGTTTGTGTAGCCTATAGGGCTCTTAACATGATCAAGAGAATTTCATTTTTTTTAGATCGTAGATATCGATCTCTTATAGTATGGCATATAACTCATTTTATAAATGGTTAAGCCAACAAAACGTTATAGAAGAAATAAAGGAGGTATGTACTTTAGGATTTTGATATATATGTAAAGACAAAAATAAATTAAAAATAGTAAAAAAATATTAATTTAAAAAATATTTATATTTGGAATCTACATGGTTGTCTCTATTTGCATCTATAGATTCATCAACAACGTATTTTTGTATCCTATAGAAAAATAATGTAAAAAATATAGATATAGAGAGGTATTCATAAAAATGGAGGTTTTTACGTATTTGTAGACCAAACCACTAGGTTTTTCATAACAAACCTGAATATGAGGCTACCAACTCAACAAACATGTATGTTATAATTGTCACTCCTGCTCGAAAAAAATTGAAATTCAAATAATGTGCACGTGTTCCAAAAATGCGCGCATATTAATAGGAACATGAATGTGCACGCATTCCTGTCAACATAAAGTAATTATCTCTCTCTCTCTTTCTCTCTCTCTCTATCTATCTTCCACTCTCTTTCTCTGAACTCTCTCTCCCTATCCCTCACTCACTATCTCTCCCTTCTCTCTCTGCATCTTCCTCTCTCTCTTCCCCCTCTTCCCCTCTCTCGTTGTGTCCCTCTCCCCCCCTCCCTCTTTCCCCCATAATTACCCCTTTATATATCTCTCTCTACCCAACTCACTCTCTCCATCTTATCTCGACATTCCTCCCTCTCCCACCCTCTAATTCTCTCTCTCCATCCCTCACTCCCCCACGCTCTCTCTCTCTCTCTTGCATCTACTCCTATCTCCCCCTCACTTTGTATCTCCCTCCATCTCTCTTTATCTCTCCATATATATTTTTCCATCTCAATATATCTCTCTCACTCACTCACTCTCTCTCCCCTCATATCTTTATCTACCCCTCCCCCCCCCCCCCCCCCCNCCCCTCCCCCCCTCCCTCCCTCTTCCCCTGTCTCACAACTACATTTGAACCCAAAATCCGATGGCTAATTTGTCTGAAATTTGACAGGTACACATACAAAATTCAATGGTATTTGTTTTGATTGAGAATAGGTGGGATATGGTCAGTTATTCGACACATAATAGCATCCATTAGTTCTCTGACTGCCACAGTCGTTAGATCATTCTTCCCCATAACGGTCGGATATCTGAATTCCTCATGCAACCCCCCTCCTTCTCAATCGTCGATATCACAATCCTTCTCAATCATCGATATCACAATCCTTTGGGGATGCCTGTGATCGGCGACTATTATCAAACTCTGTTCCACTCTTATTTCCTCCTTCCATGCGTCTCCATAGATCTCTACGATTTTTCGACAGGTAGTCCTATTCAAATCAACGGCTCTTGTTGACTCCATCTTTCCAGCCTATGGGAGTTTCAATTCTAAAACTCCACTCTCCTTTGTGTGACAATCTCCCGGAGTGGAAGATATGTTGCCACCTTTTCCTTTGAATATACGGCCAGGACCTCCTCTGTGAGTGCGGCCTTCAGGAATCTCAATTCTCAAGTTCTCACCTCTACTGACTCGGCATCTCTTGGAGTGGAAGATCTATTGACACATATATCCGCAATCAACGGTTGTGCTCTCACTTCAGGTCCTTAAACTCCTTGACCAGATCAATGGTCTTGGAATCCCCCTCTTGATCAATGGTTGAGATCCTCCGGGATCTCAAATCTCGAACCCTTTTCATTCTGCTCAAATACGCAAAATCCTGCAACGTGTACTCTTAAATACGACGGCTATGAATCACTCCAAAAATTTACCCAGAGTTCATAGATTTCCACCACATCTCCTCTCCTGGTCCGATGGCTCGGATTCAGTTTGGGTGATCTGATGGCTGAGAATCTCTCTGGACTTTGGCACTTTGGCTCTTTGGCTCCCCGACGCTTCGGCTCTTTGGCGCTTTGGTTTTCTCAACTCTTCAACCTCCACATCCTTCTGGATCTCCTGACACATTGACATGTATCCCTTATAGATCCAATGGTCCAGATTCTCCTTTTGTGAATCCGGATTTCGCGACTTGCAACTTCCAAGTCACAACTTCCTTCACATCCCCGACTTCCAAAACTCCAATATTTTGGGGTGCCCAAATCTGATGGTTCGCGCTCCTCTGGATATAATGGTCCAAATCTCGTTGGGATTTAGCGTATCGTGAATTCGAAATAATTTTCACCTCTGTTCTCACGATCCCTGAAATGTTGAAATTATCCCTAGACAATCAATGGTCCAAATATTTTCTCAATCAACGGTTGGGATCTTTTTGCGATTTTACGTTTTGCGAGTTTCACGAATTTACTCATTGACTTATTTGAATCATGAGTTAGTGAAATGTTGATCTCTCTCCACATGTCCCTTCCGATGGATGGGTCTGATGATGTCGAGATTTCACGATTTTGGAAAACCCTCTTTCATGTGAAGCTCCAAAGAGTTAAAACTCATGCACGTTCCTTTGGATCCAATGACTATTGGTCAATGCGCTCAGATATGATGGTTGAGATTTGATTCCTCTGTGCTCGTTCCTCCTCTAGCTGAACATAGATCTAACGGTTTAGGTTATTCTCCACAACCAATTAGACGGTTGTTGTTTCTCCTCCTCCTAAGCTTCCTCCTTATCCTAACTTAGAAGATTTAGTCCATGTCCAAAGACCTCGGCCTTTAAACTTCCTCTTGCGAATTCGACTCTTAGTCTTGCTTCACCCTTGTAACGTTATCCCTCCTTTGATCTTTAGTACTTATAACAAGTCCAACTCTTACACACCTTTTGCATTACTACTCCTGAGCTTGATCTCTTTGAATATTTTGATCTCCCACACACACCTTGCGTTCTAGGGATTTCGTCAAACTCAAAATTTGAAGGATTTCTTGAACAAGAAATAATTATTGTCCTCCTGGTGTTCTTCTACTCGATGAACTCCTTGCAGAGATTTTCCTCACAGATTATTCAACAACTCTATTTCTCCTGAACTCAACACAGAGTTCTTCTGTTCACACTTGCACCGACTCAATCCCCACTTGGCAGAGCTTCGACAGAGTTCTCAATAATTTTGTTTCTCTGTGCTTCTTTCACACAGTCCCCCCTCTAAGGTATTCAGTAACCTTGAGGTTCCTCTTGAGCTTGTGATCTCTCTGGTACACCCTCTTGGCACGTTCTTTTCTAACTCCGCAGAGTTCATATGCACACTCCTTATGTTGGCTACAGAACCTTCGATGTTCTATTGTGCACTCCTTCCACAGTCTAAAGAATCCAGAACAATATTACGAGACTCAATGAATATAAATCAAATCTATCTTCCTACTGTAAATAAATCTTGTCATATATCTACAAAATTCATTCATGAAATACATAAACACATGAACAACGATATGCAGGAAAAACTGCTTTTCTATTATATATGTGTATCTATACATATGTTTACACAAATTGGACTATAAATAAGTCTCAATTCTCTCAATCTCTCTCTCAGAAATATTATACCTCCTAAGGCCTCTCTACCCAGACCTCTCTATCATTCTCTCCCTATCTTCCTTATGAAATCTGATACAAGATCTCCTTACAAAAGAGGGGCTCTATGAGCTTGTCCTCTCTCACCTAACCTCATCTATTACATTGAAGTTTCATAAAGGTTTACTTAGAACTGACTACGGTCTGGGCCTGATACAAGAAAACCTTTAAGGAAATCCAACCACTACCTGTAAAAAGGCATGGCTCGACATTTACAACCTTACAACACAAAAATCTGTATAGGATTATTTCAAAATTAAAAAAATGGGAGCATCGGTGCCTCTCCCTTTATCCATTGTGTGTTTTCATGTTGGCATTCTGGCACTTTTGCTGAGGTGGAGAGATGATCCTGCATCATAATCCCCTACTAGGAAAAACATGAGCTCCTCTTCTCCAATGTTGAAATCCACCCGGTTCCCAAATTCTCTTATGGATTTGTTCTCTTGCTCCTCTCCAACTATGATGATGTTGCTTCTTCTTCTTATTTTTCTTTCCTACTACTATGGCAGGTCCTCTTCTATTGAACTTTGTTGACTTCTTTTGCTGACCTCAACATCATCTTCCCGATCTCTTCTATCACCTCGTCCATCTCCTCCAGTGGCTGGCTCTTCTTATGCAGTCTTCTCGGCTGCACTTCCTTCTTATCAGTGGGTAGATCTACTCGATATCCCATGTTGTCTTTATTTCCCCTTGTGGAATTGAGTTGCCGCTCTACTGCAGATTCCAGTCATGTAGTCTCATCACTAAGTTATTGCTTGAATTCTTCTTGTGTTGGCATGTCTCCAACTCCCTCCAACCGTTCCTCTGGATGGTACACTCCTCTATCTGTCTCCAATTTGACCTGTTGGATGTGCAATAGTTTCACCATTACCCTTCTCTCTAGAGCTTACAATCCATCATACATATCAACAAAGTCCATGATGTCTTCTTCCTCTTCAGATGCAAGCTCCAATGCTGCAGTCATTTCTTGTTCAGCTTCCTGGCTGAAAATTTTGAGAAATTCGATTGAATGCCCTTCTCCTTCTGTTGGGGTAGACATCAATGTCTACTCCATTTCTCCCTCTTTTCCTTGGGAATATTTTGATATCTTCTCCTTCATCATGACAGTCACCAATGGTTGTTCTTCTTCTTCTATTTCATCTGCAACACATGTTCTGGCCTCAACTAGGTTATTTGGTAGGAATATTCGAATTCCCCCAATAATCAGAATGCTCCTCTGATCCTCCTCTTGGATGGTGAAAGTATTTAACTTCTCATCATCTTCATTGACATTGTACACAAACCCACATGAATATTCATCCATCATCACTCCTTGTTGACATGAACTCTCAACAGAGTTCGCGAGACTCTCAGACAGTCTCATCTCTTTCCCCCTGCCCACCTAGAAATTTGGGAATTTTTTGTTGCCCACCTGGCAGTCTATGAGATCAACCAATCCCATATCATTGTCCACTTGGAAATATGAAATTTTGGCACTGCTCCCCTAGCAGTATTCAATACCCCCACCTGGCCTCTTTCTATTTCCCACCTGGTAACTTTAAAGTCCATTTCCACCCACCTGGTAGTTTACGAGATCTTTATCTGACCTCTTCTCCTCCTCCTTGATGATATTTCTCCCAGTTTCCAGTTCACATATATGAATCAGTTCCTCCTCTGTTTCACTGAGGTTTTCAGTATGCCTCATCCACCTTCTCATCAGCCTTCATTGTCCTCTGGCCAACAATTCCTTTGTTGGCCATTTCACTCTCTTCTTCATGGGCCATTCATACACCCAATGTTCTCTTGCATCCTTCTACATTTTAAATTCGATCTTCTCCATTCTGGATCTTATCTCATTGAACTCCAGATCCATATCTGGAATGTTCTTCTTATGTTGGTATCCTCTTCGAAAATTCTCATGGCCTTTAGTATCCATTCCCACCTTTTACATACCTTCCTGGAAATTCTATGGATTACTCTACATCTGTGAGCATCTCCATCTTCTCCCACAACTCACCCGTTGTTTAAATTTTTGTTGTTGCGTCCATGCAACAACCTTCTCACAGAGCATCAATACTTTTCCCTCCTTTCACCTGTTGTCTACAGGAAAACTCCTATTTATGATACCACCTAATGTTAGCAAGGCATCTCTTTTCACCGTCTCTCCTTTATCTGTTGTCTGAAAGCAAGGCTCGGTCTTCTGATTACCTTCATTGCCTATAGAAATAAATTCTAAAAAAAGGCTCTGATACCACCTGATGGTGTGTATCAGAGTATTTTATTTATCTATTCTCTGCTACATAAATTTAAAATCTGTGCTTTGATACCACCTGACACAGCCCCCCTCCCCTTCGGGGATTTTGTGACCTCTCGGTCTCTCAATCGTTCCAATAATTGAGTTTTAATGACTCTTTAGATTCCTGAATGAACCCAGAATAATTATACATAGGCCCCTTTTCTTCCTTTGGTGCAGGTCCTGTGATACCCACACCTTCTGTCTGTGCATTCCAGTACTCTTCAGTTCACGAGAGATACCTCCTCTTTACTAGCCCCTTCCTTCATACGAACCTGGGTTGTGGCCTTGTGCTAATGCACAATTGCGGGCACATGCGAGAGTGTCTTTAGACCAACCCGTTTTTCACCTTGCAATCCTCCTCTAGCTGCCACATATCTCCTTGTCAAAACCATGGTTTAAATTGCAACCTGCTCAAGGAATATTATTGTCTGAGAATGTCCTCGCCCCGTAATCATTCTCAATCGTCGATCTCACGATCCTTTGGCACTGCCTGTGATCGATGACTATTATCGATCTTTTTTCTACTCTTCTTTCCTCCTTCCACGCGTCTTCACAGATCTTTACGATCTATTGACACGTAGTCCTGTTCGAATCAATGGTTGTTGTTGACTTTGTCTTTCTGGCCTCGGGGAGTTTCAATTCTCAAAATCCACTCTCCTCTGTGTGAAAATCTCCTGGAGTGGAATATATGTTGCCACATGTCCCTTTGAATCTATGGCTAGGACCTCCTTCGTGAGTCCAGCCTTCGGGAATCTCAATTCTCAAGTTCTCGCCTTTGCTAACTAGGCATCTCCCAGAGTGGAAGATCTGCTGACATGTATATCCCCAATCAATGGTTGTGCTCTCTCTCTAGGTCCTTTACCTCCTCAATCAGATAAACGGTCCTGGAATCCCCCTCTCGATCAACGGTTGAGATCCTCCGAGCTATCAAATCTGAAACCCATTTCCTTCTCCTCAAATACGTGGAATCCTGCCACGTGTACTCTTAAATCTGATGGATATGAATTGCCATAGAACTTTACCAATATTTCACATATTTCCACCACATCTCCTCTCCTAGGCTGATAGCTCAGATTTAATTTGGGTGATTTGACGGCTCAGAATCTCTCTAGCCTTTGGCACTTCAGCTCTTCGACTCCCTGGCGCTTCGGTTTTCTCAACTCTTCAACCTCCACCTCCTTCTGGATATCTTGACACGTTGACATGTATCCCTTCTAGATCCAATGGCCTAGATTCTCCTTTTGCGAATTAGGATTTCGCAACTTGCGACTTCCAAGTCACAACTTCCTTCAAATCCCCAACTTCAAAAATTCTGATAATTTGGGTGTCAAAATCTAACTTTTCACGCTCCTCTGGATCTAACGGTCCATATCTCGTTGGGATTTCACATATCGTGAAGTCGAAATACTTTTCACCTCTGTTCTCCCAATCCCTGAAATGCCGAAATTATCCCTGGACAATCAACGGTCGAGATATTTTCTCAATCAATGGTTGCGATCTTTTCGCGATTTCGCATTTTGCAAGTTTCAGGAATTTACCCTTTGACTTATTTGAGTCGCGAGTCAGTGAAATGTTGATCGCTCACCACATGTCCCTTTCAATGGACGGTTCTGATGATGTTGAGATTTCTCGATTTTGCATGTGCAACTCCAAACAGTTAAAAACTCATGCACGTTCCTTTGTATCCAACGACTATTGGTCAATGCACTCAGATCTAATGGCTGAGATATTATTCCTCTGTGCTCATTCCTCCTCTACCTGAACGTAGATCTAACAGTCCAGGTTCTTCTCCACAAACGATCATATGATTGATGTTTCTCCTCCTCTCGAGCTTCCACCTTCTCCCAACTTAGAAGATTTAGTCCACGTCCAAAGACCTTGGCCTTTGAACTTCCTCCTGTGAATCTGACTCTTAGTCTCGCTTCACCCTTGTAGCGTTATCCCTCCTTTGAGATTTAGGACTTAGAACAAGTCCGGCTCTTTCACACCTTTTGTGTTACTCCTCCTGAGCTTGATCTCTTCAAAGATTTCGATCTCCCACACACACCTTTCATTCTGGGGATTTCATCAAACTCAGAATCCGAAGGATTTCTTGAATAATAACTACTTCTTTCCCTCCTAGCATTCTTCTGCTCTATGCACTCCTTGTAGAGATTTTCGTCACAAATTATTCAACAACTCTGTTTCTCCCGAACACAACACGTACTTATTTTATGCACACTTGCACAGACTCAATGCCCACTTGGCAGAGCTTCGAGAGATTTATCAGTAATTTTGTTTCTCTATGCTTCTTTCGCACAGTCCCCCCTCTAAGGTATTAAATAACCTTAAGGTTCCTCTTGAGCTTGTGATTTCTCTGGTGCGCCCTCATGGCATGTTCTTTTCTGACTTCGCAGAGTTTAGATGCACACTCTTTGTGTTGGCTACAAAACCTCTGATGTTATGTTGTGCACTCCTTGCACAGCCTAAAGAATCCAGAATGATATTACGAGACTCAATGAAGATAAATAAAATCTCTCTTCCTACTGTAAATAAATCTTGTCATATATCTACAACATTCATTCATGAAATACATAAACACATGAACAACAATATGTAGGAAAAACTACTTTTCTATTATATCTGCATATCTATACAGATGTTTATACAAACTGGACTGTAACTAAGTCTCATTTCTCTCAAGCTCTCTCTCAGAAATATTCTACCTCCTAAGGCCTCTCTACCCAGACCTCTCTATCATCCTCTCCCTATTTTCCTTATGAAATGTGATACAAGATCTCCTTACAAAATAGGGGCTCTGTGAGCTCGTCCTCTCTCAACTAACCTCATCTATTACATTGAAGTTTAATAAAGGTTTACTCATACCTGACTATGGTCTACTCCTGCTACAAGAAACCTATAATGCAATCCGACCACTACATGTACAAAGGCATGGCCTGACATTTACAACCTTACAACACAAAAATCCGTATAGGGTTATTTCAAATTTAAAAAAATGGGAGGGTCGGTGACTCTCCCTTTCTCCATTGTGTGTTTGTGTGGTGGTGTGCTGTCACTTTTGCTGAGGTGGAGCGATGCTCCTGCATCACTTCCTAGGGGTGTTAGACCTATGGTCTAGTCGTCGGATGCAAGCTTCATGGAGTCAAACCATTATGTCCCTTGGGCAGTCGGATATTTGACTCCATAGGGCTTCAGACCTATTGCATTGTCGTTGGATATATAGTTTAGGGGGTCGGATATCCCACTCTACTATATTGATTTAATTTTTTTTTTAACAAATTTGGACTCCCCACATATTTCTATCACGTCTCCTATCATCATTTGCACCATTCACTTTGTAATTACCTCAATATGTAACTACATGAGTAAGACTTGGATGATGTCAAGATGAGGAAAAGATATCAAAATAGTTCCTATCAATCATGAGCTAATGGATTCATAAGGCATTGGATAAATGAGAGAGTGTGTCACAAACAACTACTTTGACGCAGGTCATATGATAGAAGATGATTTTTTACCATCTTCTACAAATTAGTAAATAAAGTAACTATTAATTTGATACATTCATATCTAATCTATGCACTTAAGTTAGAAAGGTCAAAATTTAATACATTTGAACCTTAAGTATTTGCTGGAAATATGTTGTAGAAAACTAGTCTTGGGGGCTAAGATTGCCATTCATAAATAAAATTATAAAGGTGTTATTTTATGGCTGTAATGTTCTTCCAAATATGCTACTTAGTTGATAGAAAAAAGGACACAGGCATAAATAAAACAAAAACTATAGCAAAAGGGAGAGCCTCCTCAAATTGCTTTACTCCTAGATGAATAAATTCATTACTAAGATTTTATAAAATAATGACAACAACAAAAATCTACAACAACATGAACAACAAATTGAAAGGCATAAATAAACCATCCATCAAAGTGTATCAATAACTCAATCTTCCATTAATATTCAAAAAAAAAAAATTCAAAGGAGTTCCATCAAGATTCAATTCCTAATCTTGATACTTCATCACTTCTCAAACTCCTAAATCTCCAAGTTCCAAATTCCTCATGGAAAGGAGAGAAGCTCCTCTTTATATAGAGAGAAATTCATCTTTGTTACAATAAAATACAATATTTTCTAACTAACCCCATGATAATCCAAATAATAATAAAATAATGTAGTAGTTAAGCATCATCCTCTAAAAATAGCACATGAAGGTGACGTGCCTCCTATAAATGAGTGGTTTCCCATGTCAATTTCTCCATCAAATAGTAAAATAATGCCTCAATAGTGCACCCCTAAAGATGTTTTCATACACATACAATAAAATATTCTTGACATGGAGAGTGCTCCATATCCCAAAATAGAAAGTGGTCCACAAGATGCATAATCAAGTGTGCACGATACCAACTAGATGAATGCTCTAGAAGAAAGGTTTGGTCAAGTCTCTAGCAAGGAGAAGTGAGACTCCCCCAACCAAATACATACATCAAATGATATGCTTCCATGAATATAAAGGGCTCCATAAAGGTGAATCCCCCCAATTGGTTCAATAGCTCCAAGGAGCCAACATCAAATTTCCATCAATGCGATGAAGATCACATAGTGGAAGCTTTTACAATATGAGGTGTAACATATCATGAGGTTGTCAATTTTTAAATTTACAAATTTTGAATTTTGAATTTTGATCATGTAAGAAAAATATGAAAAACAAGTGAGAAGCTACGAATATATTGAAGCCTTTGCAATGCCACATTCTATATATAAACTCCCCCGTGATTTTAATTTATGCACACTCCAAATTATCTACAACATTTATGACAAAATCGACAATAAAGTTCCCATGGCACAAACTATTCATCACCATGTACCTGTGAGCTTCTATCTTCTAGTTCAATTGAAACTTTCTACCATCATATCTATGTGGTGAAGCAGTGCTCAGGTGTACCCATTTTGTGATATCTCTTTGGTAAAATTATTGAACCCTAGTCCCATCATACTAAATTTAGGATTGAGGAGGCATTATATAGGTGGATGAGGACCACTATAGTCATATAAAGGTAAAATGGCATGAGTAATGCAATACAAAGGAAATATTGAATATAAGTACCATGCAAGTGAGCAAGATTATATTGATGGAGTATGAAATACATGTACTATGCATGTCATTACTCCTAACCTATCCAATTTAATGACTAACTCACTACATGATTACTTGCATAGTTGGAAACCCATTGGAAATTTGAAATATATATAAATGTATTAGTTATATATATGGTTATAATAATATGTTACATTTATTATTTATATATATGTTTTATAATATCCATTATTGGATAAAACCAATTTTATGCTAAAATTTCAAAGTGTACATTTAATAGAGAAGAAGTTGAATATGAAGGTCACATACTTCCAAAGGAGAGAATAAAGTTGATCCAAATAGATTCAATGGAATCACATGGTGTCTAAAATTAAAATATATCTCTAAAGAGTATTTTTGGGCTTAATGGCGTATTATTAAAGGTTTGTAAAAAAGTATGCCCAGCTAGTAGAATTGCTTTGGAGCATGTTAAAGAAAAACTCCTATTAAATGGACAAGGACAAAAATGGACAAGGATGTGAGGTGGCTAAAAGAGGTGTTGTGTGTGATTTGGTGCAAGGGTGTACTAAATGTACTTATTCAATAGGTTGGAATTGATGGTGCATATAGAAAATAAAATTACAAGATATGTGAGTGAGCAAAGCTAAATAAATTACATCCTTTAACATGCAATCAACGGAAACTTAAAGAGAAGGGAAAAACAAACCTTTGAATAATATTCTTAGTCAACTGTCAATTGATGTGGAGCTAGTCAAGGTGGATTCAAGTAAAGGAACCCTCTTTTTTGAGCTTGCACACAAAGATAACCAAACAACCAACACTACTAAGCATTTTCGGGTTGGAAGTTTACATGGAAGCAACGTGGCACTTGTGATATTGCAAAATTTATCATGTTGATGTCATATAGGAACCTTGTGAAAGTATTGAAGGATTATGCACACAATCTGCATGCCCCATGAATTGATGTGCCACAGAGTCATATATTTCGTCATTTGAACGATTTGACATAGATAACTTAGGAATTTCTCATTATTTTATGATTCATGTGCTTCATTGTGTTTGTATAAGTTGATTAGTGATGTCTTTGGTGTAAACACCTTCATTTGTGAAAGTGGACAAAAATAGTAGAACAAAAATGATTCTAAATCGTGGATAGGGAATATGACAACAAATGGAGGTCTCTGCCAAGGGTGCATCTCCTTGGATGGGGTGAATGATGGATAATTGATTGTAGATGGAGCTTTAACATGGAAATGTGGTGAACCAATGGTTCATCATCCTAAGTCCAAAAGAGGGAAAAAAACCAAAGTGTAACTGCTTGAGAGTCCATTGGGAAAATGTTTACAACTATTAAGAGAAAGGTATGAGGCTCATTATGCAACCATAGACTACAAGGACAACCACTTTTATGGGAAAAATGACATGGGTACCAACATGCGAAGCATGCGAAACTAGGGAAACCCATTTAAGGAGTTGCATTACCATTCAATTAGTGAAAAAAAGGGAGTTTATAGGGGTAAATACACTCACCAAAACATGGTTGAACTTGAAAAATATTCAAAGGACAACAATAGGTAAGTTGGATCATCTAATTTTGATTTCACTTGTGCTAGGTTAGTGAATTTCTTTTGATCTACAATTTTTTCTATTCAGTTTTCAATTTTGATGGATTTTGGGCCTAAAAAACTACATGTTGGGGGTCCTAATGAACCACATAGGTATTAAAGAAATAATTGTGTATAAATGCATGAAAAAATCTTCAACAATTATGAAGTAGCTTCAACAATGTTGACAAGTTTTGTTATTTTGATGTTTATAGGTTTTATTTCTTATAAGTGGTGAGAGAAGGAGCATGAGGTCTTATGGTATTTAGTTTCTAGTGATGTAGATGAGGCACATAATTTATTTTGTTGATGCAAACTCCTAAATTTATTTTAGATACCATAGATTCACACTAACCTTAGATTCTAGAACACATAATAGGGATGTGGAATATTAACAACTATTTTGATGTTGAAGGGTAGTGCTTGGAGATAAAAATACAAGACATCTATTTTAGGGTTGGATTGTTGGTATGATGAGAGGTAGTATACCCAAAGATTAATCTTTAGGGGAAAGGGACATTAAATATTGTGATGGACCAAGTCTAAAGGTCAGGGACATAGAAGGTGGAGGGATAGTGCTTGACTAAGAGGATTAATTCGGTGGGTGGATGATGCATTATGATTTTTATTTTGAGGATGGCTAGGGGGGTTTCTTGTGACTCATTGAGTAATAGGATAATTTCTCACACTAATGGAGAGATTCATGGGTGGGAATGCTTTTGTAAATGTTGAGTTGTAAAATTTGAGTTGCATAAAGTTGCATATAGTTGCACATAGTTGCATATAGTTGCACATAGTTGCATAAAGTTGCATATTTGCATGTTTCATGCATGACATGCATTGCGTGCATGCATGTCATGTGCATGTGCGTGTAAAAAAATACCTGGAACAATCATTTCCAACATTATATTCTCCTTGTTTATTGACATCCATGGAGGAATGTTATTGTTGATAATAAAAATAGGCCACACCGAGTAAATAGATCTCATCTCTACAAATGGATTGACACCATCCGCTGCCAAAGAAAGCCTAAAATTACAAGGTTCTTCTCTAAAGTCTTGCCATTTTTCCTCCATGTCTCTAAATGCAAAACAATCTGCAAGCATTCGAAGAATGTCATCTTCACTTCTATTTCGTGCATGGTAATCCATCAATTCTACTAAGTTTTTGCACCTAAACATTCATTGCAAGCGTGGAATAATGAGAATATAACGAAGAACCTTGCGAGGAAGATTTTTTGTTACTTGATCTGTTTGATATCTATTTCTATCAAATTTGAGGATTTTTTTTTCAAATTCATATTATTTATAATATATAATATGATCATTGGTACATGCATCAATTGCTTGATACTCCATTCCAATATCTTTCATTATGGAAAATAAATCTCGGTATGTGCGAGGTAAAATATTTGACGGTGGTAAAAAATATTCAGCTATCACGTTGGTACAACAAATTTAAAAAAAATTGGTTAATATAATATCAAGAATATTAACGACAAGTATTTCATCCATATTAATTTTACTGATGAAATAACAGTAAAAATTTTAGAGAAACAAAGATAATCTTTATCATGATCATATATATATGTGATCGATGAAATATATTACATACCTTAACATCTATGTGATTGATGTGTTTGAAAAACCATTCATAACCTTCAAGTTCATTATCAACGATACAACAAAGAGAAGATTTATGTTGGATCCTTCATAAAGGGGTTCATATGCCTTCTCAATTAGAGGTAAATCATGAAAATCATCAAAGTCATCATTTTCATGATCATCATCATGATCCATTCTAACATTAAATGTATCATGGATCAATGTATTTGTACCGTCATCCTCAAATATGTTATCATCATTATCATTGTCTTCCATATGATCATTAACTTGATCTTTAGTATTCACAACTCTATGTTCCTTTGGTGCTTGTTCTGCAACCACATTCTCCATGTGCGGATATGCCCTAGGAGGCCTTTCCTTTAGAATCACAAACCATTAAAAGATATTAGTGTATATATAACAAATATAAAAATGATACATACATTTACAAAAATGATCAAAATAAAATCATATATAATAATGAACAACTTAACAATGGACGATATTCATGCCCCCCCTCAACATGTCCATGTTCCCTACAATGTCTTTTATTTGTTGATATCTTTCATCTTCTCCTATTAATTGCCCTACATTGACTACACGGACAATAACATTTCCTATCACCCTTTCTTTTCACTCCATCCCACAATATAGCAAGTAATTGTCAATTTTGTTCTTGTGGATCAAGAATATTGTTATGTGACATTTTATTTTACCAAGTTTGAGTCACGATTATTGATTTAAAAAAATTAAGCTCCACACTTAAAATATTTGTAATGATAGTAACAAATAAAACAATTTTGTTTTTCCATGGGAAAAACAGTCCTTGTAACCTCCGCAAGTTGTCGCTAGTATAGAAAAAATGTATGAATATTTCAAGCATTCCATGTTTTTATAAGTAAATGGGTGTAGGATTTCCGACGGCTATTCACTATTGAACGTTACTGTAATAAATGTGAGGAGTGTTTGACTAATTCCATGTCAAAGGGAAACATTCTAATGATATTTTTTGGAATTTGGATATCTAATTCCTTCTCCATGGTTTTCAGATATCCGACGGCGTCGGGGCCAATTCGAAAAAATCCCAACAAAATTACAATTTCTAAAGGTAAAATCCAACGACAATGCAAATTTTTTGGGTGGCGTCAGAGGATGTCATCATATTTTGGATTCAAATGTAGTTGTCTCTCTCTCTCTCTCACTTGATCACTTTTTCACCTTCTTTTTGTCTCCCCTTCTCCCTCTCTCTTCATCATTTTCCTCTCTCTCCCTCTATCTCTCCCCCACTCTTCCGCTCCTCTCTCTCTTTACCTTTGTCTCTCCCTCCCTCTCTTTCTCTCTCTCTCTCCCCCTACCTCACTCATCCCCCCCACTAAAAAACTCTCTCTCCCTTCCTTTATCCTTCCCTTCCCCTCCCTATCCCCCTCCCTCTCTATCTCCCTTCCCCTCTATCACTCTCTATCTCCCTTCCCTACCCCTCCCTCTCTCTCTCCCTTCCCCTCTATTATCCTCTCCCTCCCTATCTCTCTTTAACTCATTGTCTCCCCCATCCCTCTCTCTCACTTTCTCCATCT
>SNQJ01S0042228.1:51176-69471 GCA_010110895.2 Picea sitchensis | reverse complement strand
AAAAAATCCACTAATGCTATTATTAAAAAAAGCAAAGATTTTGTTGTAACTTTTTCTCATTCACAATATGCTATCCCAATTTTACCTCCTCTATATTTCTCAAACCTTAACCAAAATACTATGAACTACTTAAGTCTACTTTACAAAGAAATATCTTTACATAGGATTTTCTACTTAACTTAGTATATAGCTGAAATTGGACATATACTTATATTAAATTATAGTTAGTACATATAAAACATAATCATATTCATTTTATGCTCTAATAAAGACAATAATTTTATTTAGTTAGTTTTGTCATATATGAAGTTATTTTCTAATTTATTTGTTTTTAGCTTCTCATCTAGTTTTTTTGGTGTATTTAGACATTTCTTTAGTTATTTTGGGTAAATTTGTACATATTTAAGTGCTATAAAAAAACAATGTACATTTGTATTGATGAAGTCATAAATTTGTTTCTATACAAAGCCAAACTTAGTGAAATATAATATTTTAGAAAAAAAAATCATAAAGTCATCAGAGTTCAAAATTTTGATAGATTTGATTATTCTCAACCCAATTTAAATTTCAAATTTAGTTTTAAAGAAAATAAAAATATTAAGTAACCATAAAATGTGTAATACTAAATGTTTTATATAGATGAATCTTAAAGTTAATATCAATAATGATAATAAAAATCATTAATAAAAAGAAATTGAAATATTACAAATATTTTATCAATCTTAGTATGATTGATAAAAAACTATTTTTGAAACATTATATACAATTAAAAAACAAAATGAGCATCAATAAAATTCCGATTATAAATGTTTGTAATCTTCATTTAACATGCCCTCTCTTTAGCAATATAAACCACTATTTTACTAAGTTCATAATTTAATTATTCTTGACCTTGATGCTTTCATTTTACTATGTCTTAATAATATAAAAATAATTATAAGTACTTTCATAAGTTAATTACTCTTCATTTTATTATGTTCAAAACATATTTAGTTTGATTTTCATTATTTAATTACTTGATGGTTTTGATACTTTCATGCTACTATGTGCAAATATAGAGATTATTTCAAGTGTGTATTAAACTTTATCTATCTCATAGAAAGATAAACATCAATATTCTCATTAATAAAAGTTTGCATATGCCTTTCCTAACCCATCTTTGGTTAAAAAGAGGTTGGTAAAAGGACTCAATAAATGTTTAAAACTTTGAGATATCTAAGATGGTATCTCTATGACAAAAACCTAAAATTGAAAATGGAAAATAAAGTGATTAAAATATCAAAAACAAAAGAGACATATGTTATTATAAAAAATTATTTTAAAAATCCTCTCCCTACTCTATTAAGATTGCAAGTTTTAAAATTAAAAACTAACTTTAAAGTACACTATCAAACTAAGAACTAACTCTTAAATGCATAATCAAACTCACAAATGGTCCCTTTGTGAAAACTCTTCTTAAAAATGACATTATATTCCATGCAACCTATAAAAGATTAAATACAAGCTTCATTTCATTCTATTTTAATTGTAATTTGAAAAATAAGGGTTTAGTGACATTCTAAGCCTGAAACTTCGTCTAAAAAATAATGATTTTCAATCTACTCCTTTAGGTTTATTGGTTTGTTTATAAAAACTGAATATTATAATAAGAAAGACATTTACACGATAACATGCTAAATTATCTTTTTAGATTCCTTCCAATATCATCTCGTTTCCTTAAAAAAGATATTTACACTTTTAGATGTTAGTTTATTTGTTTATATTCTTCTTGTATCTTATATTTTGAAATAGTATCATGATATGGAAGATATGATTTATGAACAGTCCGTTGTAAGCGAAATAAAAGAACACTAGATAAAGTTTAAAAATAAAAATATATTAATTAACATAAATTAAATAAACTAAATTAAATGATGATAAGTAAAGTAAACAATTAACTTGTTGAACCTGAGGATATATGGCGTGCAAACAATGAATTAGTGGATGCAGCAGACTAAACATCGGACAATTTACAACTCTATGCATTTACGTTTATCTATCACAGTCGGACTATTCAGGCTATACAGGCTATCACGATCGGACTGTGCAGAGCAGAACAATGGCTTCTCCGATTCAAAGATCTGCTGTTCAATCTGCATTCAAAGATCTGCTGTTCAATCTGCATTCAAAGATCGATGGTCATATAACACAGTCGTTGCAATTGGCCTTAATAGAGCCCCACGCTTTCAGTGAGTGACGAGCCCCACGATCCGACTTCGCCGTTGCTGTTCTACGATAAGGGGAGAGGGATTTAGCATGGGTACGTAGAGCAACTGTATAAACATGATGTGTGTGGAAGCTATCAACATGTCTGCTCGCTACCTGGGTACGCAGAGCAACTGTATAACATAATCTAATATCAACCTGTGTGCTCACGACCTGTGTGCTCACGACCTGTGTGCTATCAACCTAGGTTGCACCATGAAAGGATAATATTCTGAAGCCAAGCTATTCATCAATTAAACGATTTGCCATAGCCAACGATGCTTATAAAAAATGGTTCGTGGAACATTTCAATGTATCAAAAATTGTTCGAGAATGAGAATTTTAAAGACGTTGATTATATGGTAAGCTTTTGCAAAGCGAACAACATATCCATCCATGATCACAACATATTCTGGAAAGATTCAAAGCATAATCCACGATGGGTGAAGAGCCTCGATGCCGAGCAAGTCCAACAGGCGGTGGACTCTCGAATTTGATCATTAATGGAAGAAATTGGATCCATTCACACTCATGTTCAAGAATGATTATAATGCAATCGATCTCTGCAACGACATGAAGGCCATACTTGATGCATAATCCAACATTTCTCATGGAAGGAATAAGGTTGGAATCCCATTTTTCAAAACCCAATATACCATCCATAGAAGGAATAAGGTTATAATGCAATCGATATCTGCGACGCCCTTCAATAACTTGTGGCAAAGAAGAAGAACGGATTTGTGTTTCCATGTTTGACAAGACATAGGCAATGCCAGGATGCATGTGAAAGGACGACTTCAAATGGCTTCTGTTCAATCCGAAGAGCGTATGCATCCAGGCTCTGTAAGACCAGGTTTCCTGTATGGCTCGTCCTCAAACGCGCTTGCAGAGTTCAAATTTCTATAATCTGCAAACCCATAGCTTTGGTTTACGTATCCTTCCTCATGAAATATGGAGAAGCCAGGTGTATCCACTACATCTATTCCGTAGTAGCGAACTTCATTGGTTGCAAGATGTTTCAGTTTCGAAAACTTTCAATCGCCCCAAATTGGATTTGATTGAAAATATGTTGATGGACATGCTGGTCATAATCCTTTACTGTAACTTTAACGATCAAGCACTATGTATCCAAACTATTACAGTTTATTAGCCGACCCTGGATTGAAATCCAGCGTTACATTTTCATGTAGAGAATGACCTCCTGCGTTGTTCAGCCCTTTGTCGCAGTCTTAGAAGATATTGAGAAACTTGACTTGTGCCAGATTCCTTCTCAGCATGAAGAAATGATGATATGTTTAGTGAGAAGGAGATTTCTATCCATTTTTTCCCAATCATACTCAATGTTGGGCTCAACCTGATCTATTTGCTGGCGAAATCTGTCAACTTTGGTTTCTTTCTTACTGTCGCAATCGAACAACCCGAATAAACGCCAACTCTGGAAAAGCTACAAAATAGCTCCATAGTGTCAAACGTTCAGCAAGCTGCTACTCAACTACAAAAAGAAGGTGTTGGTTACTGATTTACAAAATGATTTTTTTAGTTGGAATTGGTCATATAAATTTATATTAATCACTATTTTTTGTTGTTTAAAATCTATTTTTGAATATAAAAATAGATTCAGCATTCAAAAAAACTCACTCCTTTTAAAAAAACACAAGTTTTTAGTCATTTTTGATACCTTCAAGGTGATTGAAAAGTCAATTGCTTTTCCAATTCCTGTTTAATTCACTGAACTCTAACATATCCACAAGAAGTGAAGCCACAGGAATCTAACATATCCACAAGAAGTGAAGCCACAGGAATGAACTAGTGCCTCGCAAGTTTACAAAACCCCAGGTTGATATTAGAATGAGCTTGTGGATTCAACTTACCTCTTTAATTTAGGAAACGTAATTAAAACACTATCATTTTTTACGTCATTGTCTAGGAGGCATTAAAACACTATCATTTTTTACAACATTAAAACACTGGCATGAAAAATTGTAGGAGACAACCCATAGGATATTTGAGAAGCATAACCATCACATTGAACAAATTGCATCCAATACAACAACTAGCCATCACCAAGTTGATTCTACACCGCATGCTTTCATAAGCTCTCCAACCATAGAATCTATTGGCAAGAAAGAGACTATAGATTATCAAGAGAATCTTATTCGAGAGCCTGACTTCTTTGTTGATTATCTCAAATCTATCGTGTTTTGGAGAAAAGAGTTGTTAAACATGGCTAATGAAGGAGAAGGTTATAACTTGAAGAAACCCATTACATTTGAATTGTCGGATGGCATGGTTCAAATGAAGAACATCCCACCTTCTATCTTGCCTAAATTTTGTGGCTTGGCTAGCAAAGATTGGGACACATTCCTCTTCAAGTTTGATGTCCTATATCGAAGTTATGACTACTGCACTGATGCCCAAAAACTTAAGTTATTTCTAGCTGCCACCCTGAAGGAAGTAGCATTTTGTTGGTTCATGGGGCTTGGAGTGAATAATATTCATACATGGGAAGAGATGGGGAAAATATTCTTAAGGAAGCATCAAGATTATTTTAAGGAAAGGAATATTCTAGAAGAAATTTTCAAAATGACCCATGTTATAGCACAAGTTAACAGGCTTTGAAAATGCTCGACCCAACCACAAAGCATGTGCTACAACTATGGGACACTACACCCAATGTCACCTTGATGTAGGTCCATGGGTTAGGTGGTGACTAAGGTCACTCCTAGGAAGCGATCCCAGAGACCCTAGGGAGAATGATAAGGAGAAGGATGAAGGGAGGTTAAGGATAAGTCCCTGGAGTTTCATCAACATTTGACCGAGTGCTAGTTGTGTCAAATCCAATTCTAGGTGCATATCTAGTTTCAGAAGCAGGGGTGGAAGTAATTCCAAAGTCAAATTCAGTTGATCGAGTAGCTAAGGTGAAGGGCTTGCTAAAGGATTTTTCAAGCAAGCTTGTGTCTTCAACCTTTGATTCATTCATTGTGTACTCCTTTCTTCCACCCGTTGTATCTACCTACCTTTCCCGTACTGTGTGTGTTGGGTGGATGTGACATGTTGCAATCAGGTATGCGATGAAGTTGACTCTGGTATGTGGGAACACGGGATACTCACGTGCCGATATAGGTTAGTCCAGTCTGGACTATAGAGTGGAGGTTGGTTCGAGCCCTATCTATAGATATAGATGGAGGTTCAACATCAGCAGGTGTGGGTTCAATGTTAGACTCTACTCTCCTATAAAGAAACTATGCTCTCTACAAAGAAGGCCTATTTCAACATCGAACAACCAATGCTATGGTAGGTCAAAAATCACATATCTAAGTTTCACTTGTCATTATGTATCCTTAAAAATCAATAAACAAATTGAAGAGGTGTTAAGCATGTGCAAGATATTATTGTATTGAAACGTGCTCCCTCATCTATGTCCCAAACATGAACGAGGACGAGCTTCTTTTTCCTGGTTTAAACTCCTATGCATTTATGGTAACATGAAATAGCTGATGAATGCAATGCATAATCATTGATAAAATCTTGTCTTTGCAAGAATAATGAGGCTATTGTGAAAAATATTTAAAGTGTTGGTGAAAATTCAGCTTGAAGGATAGCTTGAAGAAGATTGATACACAATCAAGATTTGAAGATATTTAGTCGATGGAAATTCTCTGGACGAATGTATTCATGATTGATTGTTTTAGATAATTTCTCTTCGTGCTTGTTAGTGATTACACTTTAATTTGTCCCTTGGTTTCCACTTTTGTTTTAATATTCCACAAAATAAAACTTAAAAAAGGCAAAACAAACAACAAAAATAACTAATTTTTGCAAATGGTACCATTCTTTCACGAAAAATTACAATCAAGTTTTATGTTTTCTTGCTAAAATGGTTTTGAAGTCAAAGATCTTAAATGAAAACAATTGTCTAGAGACGCACGACGACCGACAGGTAAAAACGTATTTCATTTTGAATTTGAGTTGTGAAGCATTCATGCTAATTCCTGCATTTTATGTTTTGAGCTCTCACAATTTTCATGCGAGGGATTAGTGCTAAGATTTTCTGAGGGTTCAAGATTATCGATTTCGTACGGTGATTTTTGAAATCACAACTTCGAAGCATCATTGAAGCACGGAGCTAGGCTTTCATTGCACATGTCATGACACTTGCCGCTACACAACTTTTTTTCTAGAAACCTATTGAGTCATGAAATGCTCACTTACCATTCTCCTTCTAATAATCCCTATTGGTAGGAAAACCCGGGGTTAAGTCTCCAAGGCTTCAACAAGCCCTAACTCGCAGCCCTTTCCCAGAACACTGCGGAAGCGGTCACGATCTCACTAGAAGCAATTATAGGGGTTGGATAGAGATGTCTACAACCAAAGATATCAAATTGGATCCTAACACAAGAACAACACAACATTCATGTATCACTTATCAACTTAGTCTATTCTTCACATCTACTTATCCGGATCTAAAAGCGATGGTACAATCCGCAGGTATATCAATGACAAAGGAATGAAGATCAATCACACAACAAAATATGTGGTTCACCCTCTCTCTCGGGATACATCCACATGGCGTGCTATGTATATTTAAGTGCAAAACATGCGGTTTCTTATCTCGGCTCTTAACAGCGGATCTTCTTTATTCTCTCCTTCATTTCTCTCCCCTCCCGAGACACTAGCTGCGGTCTATCTTTGCACCTATTTGAAGATCTTACAATACCAAAGGCTCTCACTCGCAGCACTTTTCTCTCTCAATACAATGCTCACTCACATCAACAATAAACTAGATCAATGAAATGTCGTACCAACCCTAAGTACCGACCGACCGGGTCCTTTAGACCTTTATTTATATACATTACAATGGCTCACCGATGACAGAATTTGAAACCCTAGGTGTTAAAACCCTAGATACCCAAAACCCTAGGTGTCTAAAACCCTAAGGTCCAACATTATATTTTCAGGGCTTTGCCAACTTGTCCTTCCTTTCTTCTGGGGCAGTGATCCAAAGCATCCAACGATGGCTTTTTCCAATTGTTGAGTTTTCCATGATCCTTTTTCCTTGCTTATCTATCATCCCCAATCTCCTCATACAACATATTTCTTTCTAGGATTTAACCATCTTTTTTCTTTTGTTCACTTGACCCAATAGGTCAACTGTGTCTTTTGTGCAATTCACATTCTCCCTTTTATTCCTTGATCTTTGCTTTCTTCCATAACCAAGGGCCAACGGGTCCTCAACACTCACTGTGTTCGTCCAGGGCATGATTTGAGCTTATTTTACTTGACTCCATGCTGCTGTGATTACAGCCTCTAGTTTCTCTTCCTCCTCCTCCATCCCTTATTAAATTTGTCTTTTACATTGTCCGGTACCAGTTTCAATACTTTTGGTACTGGGCCTTTTCTTCATCACTTTCGAGAGTTGTGAGGTAGTTGTTTCATGTAGTACAACCCAGGTCGAGCCATTCACTAATCCTTCCTTCCCTCCTCCCTTCAAAGTCTTCAATTGTTAATCTCCTCCTGCAGCAACATAAGCGTCTCATATGGTCCTAGAAAATGTGTTCCTAAACTTCCCGGGATGTTTTATGAACTTATTGTCATATACCAACACTAAGTCACCTTGCTCGAATGCCTTCTTCTTGATGTGCCTATATCATTATAGATATTTCTCTCTTTCATAAGACACATTGATGATGGAATCCTTCAATGAATGTCTTCTTCAATTCAACCAAATGTGCAAAACCTCTCTCTTGAACAGCGGGGTCATCCATATACGTAAAACAATACTTAGGCTTGGTACCCGGATATTCCATTAGAACAACAACTTCAAGACCATATACCAACTTGAAGGGGTGCATTGTCAACTTCTTGCAAGTGGTTGTATAGGCCCATAATATTGTTGGTGCTCTTAAATCCCAATCATCCCTGTTCCTGCGCAAATATCCGTGGCGTTGTCTCCAAGATCTTGTTAAGTGCTTCAACTGTCCCATTTGCATCGACATGCACATGAAACTCCTTGGTCCAATCACGGAAATGCAAATGGGCAATGACCATTTTCACGTTTGGAGTGTCTTGCCGACTCACGGTGGCATTCCCTCGTCAACTATTTGACAATCCTTCTTCAAGCGGTTTTCCATGGGTCTTGTAATCTGAGAATATCCCTTGATGAACTTCCTGTAATAGCCAATATGTCCCAGTGCAGTGCTTGTTGTTTGGTGAAGTGGGAGGTGGAAACATGCTATTGTTTGTGGAGCATGATTATCTTCCCGATTGAGAGGTCTTTTACTTTCATTAGGTGTTTATACCCCATGAAGTATTTACACCCAAAGTATGTACACTCTTCCATGAGGAGGAGTGAAAAGGGGGGGTACCACCTCTGCGAAGTCCGGGGGGGCTATCCCCTCGGTTGAGGGGTTTGGGGAATGAAAGCCCAGGAAGGAAAAATTGTCTTGTAAATGTATATTGTAATTTCATTTGTAAATCTAGACCGTTCATTATAAGATTGTGAGATCTATGATAGAGATTATGTTAGGGTTTTTGTTCTAGAATGACCCTCTTTTATGATACCAGTATGGCTATGGTGAATGGCGAATATTGTCACGAGATAGAATTTGTGAGAAAGAGGAAGTTACAATGTGTTTGCTATAGGTTGTATTCCTTCATATGATGGATAATAATAAAGGAAGGACACAGCAGTTTCTATGGTGGACGTAGCCCACCTTTGGGTGAACCACATAAATCTGTGTCTCTATTGTATTATTATTTATCTTTGTGTTTTATTTTGCATTTGTTTTATTTTATTGCTCCACGGTCTTGTTTTCTAATAGCGGTATTAGAGAAAGGTAATTCTTGGGAAAAGAGGGTTCTGGTTGATGGGAAAATATGGGAAGGTGAGGTTAGAATTAAATTTAATGGCCCAAACTACCGATTATGGAAGATGCAAATGGAGACTATTTATTTATATCGGAAGGATCTATTCCTACCATTGGGTGGAATAACCAAGAAGTCAACTACCATGAAGGACAAAGAATGGGAGGTTCTTAATAAAAAAGGCACTAGGAATGATACAAATAAGCCTAGCAACGTCGGTGGCTTCAATATTTCGAAAGAAAAAGACAACAAAGGGTTTGATGGGCACATTGTTAGCCAAATTGTATGAAGAAAACCCTCGGTCCAATAAGGTATTTCTAATGAAGATTATTTAATATGAAGATAACAGAAGGTGCCAGATTACATTTGCCAAATCGGTTTGAAATGATTTTTAATCGTTACTAATCAACTAAGTTAAATAAAGTGGACTTTGATGATGAGGTCGAGGCTCTTCTAATCTTGTACTCATTACCAGAAATATGGAATGACTTGTTCATGGTTGTAAGTAACTCTGTCTGGTTCAAATACTTTAAAATTTGATGATGTTGTTGGTGTTATCCCTTAAATCGCGACGAAGGAAAATCACAAGTGAGACATCTATGAAAATCACGTTGAACCACCGGAGAACAAGGGAAGACAAAGGATAGAGGAAAGGGCCCGAGGAATCATGGGAATTATAGGAAGGGTGGTTAAAATACGGACTTGGAAAGATAGAGTGATGGAATTGTGGGAAGAGGACACATCTAAAGAAGGCTGCAGAGAGCTGAATAAAGCAAAGAGATGGACAACATGAGAGAAATCGGGAAACAAATGTAACTTGGTGATGTTTACAAGATGCTTTGATTCTTTACATGGAGAATAATATTTAAGGTCTTGGGTAGTAGATTCAAGAGCTTCATTTCATGCACCCCATAGGAAATTTTTTCTAGATTATGTTCAAGGTGATTTTGGGCCGGGTTCATTTGGGTGGTGGACCATGCGAAATTGTTGGAATGGGAAGGTAAAAATAAAACAACATAATGAAAACCAATGGTTGTTTGAAGAGGTAAGACATGTTCCAGTTTAAGGAAAAATCTAATTTCCAGGTTGGCAGAAGTGAAGGTTAATATATCCATATTCTGAGATATTAAGATGGTGGTCATCAGGATCATTGGTGATAGCAAAGAAGGAGAGTAGGTACATTGTATTTATGTCTTGGTAGTCTTGACTCTTCTATATCTTTGGAATTCTACAGTGGATGCTCTTGTGGCATCTTAGGTTTGGACACATGAGTGAGTAGGGTATGCAGATACTTCAAAAGAAATTTGTTGCGGATCTTAAACAAATTGATTTGGACTTATTTGAGCATTGTGTTTATGGAAAACAAAAGAAATTTGATTTCAGTGGAAAAGAAAAGAAAGAATGAGGTTAGAGCTTGTGCATACATATATGTATGGGGACCAACTCAAGTATCATCTCTTGGTGACTCCCTGCGTTATTATATTTACTTTTGGTAGTGATGCAACTAGAAAAACTTGGGTTTATTGCATTCGACAAAATTAATGTTTTTATACTTTTTAAAAGAAATGGAAAGCTTTGGTTGGGAATGAAGCAGAAAAAAGGTTTGGAGTGTCTCCGGATGGATAATGGAGGTTAATATTGTAGCAAGCTGGTTTTGATGATTATTGTTCCTTTGGGATTCGTAGAGAGATGGCAGTTCCAAGAACACCACAAAGAAAATGGTGTGTCTATATAAAGGATGAATAGGACAATCATGGGCGTTCGAGGTATGAGATTGCATGTAGGTTTTCCCTTACAGTTATGGGAAGATGTTGTAGATGTTGTTTTTTACTTAATAATGAGAGGACCTTTAAGCTCTTTGGTTGGTAGAATTCAGGAAGGAGGAATGGACATGAAAAAGGGTAAACTATTCTTTTGAAAACTTTTGGTTGTGAAGCATTTGTCCTTATTGATAAAGAAAATAGAACAAAGCTTGAGGCTAAATCCAATAAGTGATTACACTAACATTGGATATGGTATTAATGATTTAGATTATAAACATGGGATTATGAAATAAAAAAATCATTAGGAGTAGAGGAATAATATATTCAATGAAGGGTCATGTACAAAGATCAGTTCGGGGAAAGCGGGAAGAAGAAAAACAAGAATACCGCGGTGCTTGATGAGATCACTAAAAGAAATTCGGGCAGTGGTCTTGAGACATGAGTACCTCAAACACACGCAAGTCTTGTTAAGTCTACCCGACTTAAATTATATCCACAGGCGATACTCTCTCATGCATTGTATTATTTATTGTTGTTGATTACGGTGGGCGGAGATGTTATGAAGAGGCATTGTAGGTAGACACTAAAAATAATTGGGAGCAAGTCATAGAAGAGGAAATGGATTCCTTGGCAAAATAACTAGACTTGGGACTTGGTTCGATTACTGCGGGGAAAAAGAGCATTCACCATAATAAATGGGTTTACAAGTTGAAGCGGGAAAAAGAGCATTGCATAATAAATGGGTTTACAAGTTGAAGGAAGAAGATGGAGGAGAAAAGCGGTACAAGGCGGTATATCAATGTTGGGCTCAACCTGATCTATTTGCTGGCGAAATCTGTCAACTTTGGTTTCTTTCTTACTGTCGCAATCGAACAACCGGAATAAATGCCAACTCTGGAAAATCTACAAAATAGCTCCATAGTGTCAAACGTTCAACAAGTTGCTACTCAACTACAAAAAGAAGGTGTTGGTTACTGATCTACAAAATGATTTTTTTAGTTGGAATTGGTCATATAAATTTATATTAATCACTATTTTTTGTTGTTTAAAATCCATTTCTGAATATAGAAATAGATTCAACATTCTAAAAAACTCACTCTTTTTAAAAAGCACAAGTTTTCAGTCATTTTTGGTACCTTCAGGATGGTTGAAAAGTCAATTGCTTTTCCAATTCCTGTTTAATTCACTGAACTCTAACATATCCACAAGAAGTGAAGCCACAGGAATGAACTAGTGCCTCACAAGTTTACAAAACCCTAGGTTGATATTAGAATGAACTTGTGGATTCAACTTACCCCTTTACTTTAGGAAACGTAATTAAAACACTATCATTTTTTACGTCATTGTCTAGGAGTCACTAAGGAGCTTGAATATTTGTTTTACATTTATTTAGGATAAATAACACATGATTAGAAGATTATCTTAGGGAATTGTCGGCAAACCCTATGCTAACCTCCATATTAAGTGTGATGCATTGTGACATACTAAGATGCATGAGAATAATTAGAGATGCTCAGGGACATTTTCATGGTGTAGTAGGAGCTACCCACAACATTAAAACACTGGCATGAAAAATTGTAGGAGACAACCCATAGGATATTTGAGAAGCATAACCATCACATTGAACAAATTGCATCCAATACAACAACTAGCCATCACCAAGTTGATTCTACATCGCATGCTTTCATAAGATCTCCAACCATAGAATCTATTGGCAGGAAAGAGACTTTATATTATCAAGAGAATCTTATTCGAGAGCCTGACTTCTTTGTTGATTATCTCAAATATATCGTGTTTTGGAGAAAAGAGTTGTTAAAATGGCTAATGAAGGAGAAGGTTATAACTTGAAGAAACCCATTACATTTGAATTGTCGGATGGCATGGTTCAAATGAAGAACATCCCACCTTCTATCTTGCCTAAATTTTGTGGCTTGGCTAGCAAAGATTGGGACACATTCCTCTTCAAGTTTGATGTCCTATATCGAAGTTATGACTACTCCTTTGATGCCCAAAAGCTTAAGTTATTTCTAGCTGCCACCCTGAAGGAAGTAGCACTTTGTTGGTTCATGGGGCTTGGAGTGAATAATATTCATACATGGGAAGAGATGAGGAAAATATTCTTAAGGAAGTATCAAGATTATTGTAAGGAAAGGAATCTTTGAGAAGAAATTTTCAAAATGATCCATGTTATAGCACAAGTTGTAGGTTGGGAAAATCTTGACCCAACAACAAAAGCATGTGCTACAACTATGGGGCACTACACCTGATGTCACCTTGATGTAGGTCCCGCAGTTGGGGGGCGACTAAGGTCACTCCTGGTAGGCGATCTCGGAGACCCTAGGGAGAATGAGAAGGATGAAGGGAGGTTAAGGATAAGTCCCTGGAGTTTCATCAACATTTGACCGAGTGCTAGTTGTGTCAAATCCAATTCCAGGTGCATATCTAGTTTCAGAAGAAGGGGTGGAAGTAGCTCCAAAGCTAGATTCAGTTGATCAAGTAGCTAAGGTGAAGGGATTGCTAAAGGATTTTTCAAGCAAGCCCGTGTCTTCGACCTTTGATTCATTCACTTTGTACTCCTTGCTTCCACCCGCTGTATCTACCTACCTTTCCCGTACTGTGCGTGTTGGGGGGA
This sequence comes from Picea sitchensis, assembly GCA_010110895.2. NCBI lineage: Eukaryota > Viridiplantae > Streptophyta > Pinopsida > Pinales > Pinaceae > Picea > Picea sitchensis. The sequence goes on along the minus strand of SNQJ01S0042228.1, from coordinate 55,968 downwards.
TGTGACATGTTGCAATGGTAATCAGGTATGCGATGAAGTTGACTTCGATATGTGGGAACACGGGATACTCATGTGCCGATATAGGTTAGTCCAGTCTAGACTATAGAGTGGAGGTTGGTTCCAGTCCTATCTATAAATATAGATGGAGGTTCAACATCAATAGGTGTGGGTTCAATGTCAGACTCTACTCTCCTATAAACAAACTATGCTCTCTACAAAGAAGGCTTATTTCAACATAGAACAACCAATGCTATGGTAGGTCAAAAATCACATATCTAAGTTTCACTTGCCATTATGTATCCTTAAAAATCAATAAACAAATTGAAGAGGTGTTAAGCATGTGCAAGATGTTATTGTATTGAGACGTGCTCCCTCATCTATGTCCCAAACATGAACGAGGACGAAAAATATGAAATAGCTAATGAAAGCAATACATAATCATTGATAAAATCTTGTCTTTGCAAGAATAATGAGGCTATTGTGAAAAATATTTGAAGTGTTGGTGAAAATTCAGCTTGAAGGATAGCTTGAAGAAGATTGATACACAATCGAGATTTGAAGATATTTAGTCGATGGCAATTCTCTGGACGAATGTATTCATGATTGATTGTTTCAGATAATTTCCCTTCGTGCTTGTTAGACAGATTTCTGCTAATTTGTCCATGGTTTCCTTTGTTTTAATATTCCACAAAATAAAACTTCAAAAAAATAAAAAAACAAACAACAACAAAATAACTAAATTTTTTGCAAATGAACATTCATTTCCTGAAAAATTACAATCATGTTTTTATGTTTTATTGCTAAAATGGTTTTGAAGTCACAGATCTTAAATGAAAACAATTGTCTAGAGATGCACAACGACCGACAGGTAAAAACGTATTTCATTTTGAATTTGAGTTGTGAAGCATTCATACTAATTCCTTCATTTTATGTTTTTCGAAGCTCTCACAATTTTCATGCAGGATTAGTGCTAAGATTTTACAGGTTCAAAGATGATCCGATTTCATGCAGAAGTGATTTTCAGAAATCACAACAAAACATGCATCATTGAAAGCCTGGAGGAGCTAAAATTTTCATTGAACATGTCGTGACACTTGCCGCTACACAATTTTTTTTCTAGAAACCTATTGAGTCATGAAATGCTCACTTACCCTTCTCCTTCTAAGCCTACTGTTGGCACAGGGGCAGACCCAGGGTTTAGCTCCAAGAGCGCACCAACAAGCCCTAACTACTAGCCCTTTCAGAAACACCTGCGAAGAAAATGCAGTCTCACCCGAAGCAGTTATGAGGGGGTTGCAGGATAGAGATTTCTACAACCAAAGGGAATATCAAGTGGATCTAACACAAGAGCAACACAACATTCATATATCACTTATCAACTTAGATCTATTCTTCACATCTACTTATCAGATCTAAAATAGTAATGCAATCACAATATATCAATGACAGAGATAGAAGATCAATCACACACAACGAAAAATATACATGGTTGACCCTCTCGCTAGGGCTACGTGGTTCACCCTCTATCTGCGCTCTTAGCTAGAAGATATTCTTTCTTCTCCTTCATTTCTCTCCCCTCCCTGCGCACCCAGCTGCAGGGTCGATCTTCACACCCAGCTGGAGATCTTACAATACCAGAAGGCTCTCACTCTGATCACTTCTCTCTCTCGATACAATACTCACTCACATCAATAATACGACTAGATCAATAGAAATATAGTACCAAACCCTAAGTACCAACCCGACCCAGGTCCTTTAGACCTTTATTTATACATTACAATAGCTCACCGACAGCCTTAGGTCGAAACCTAGGTGTCCAAAACCCTAGGTGTCTAAAACCCTAGGTCAACTTGACCCATATTTCCAGGGCTTCGCCAACCTGTCTTTCCTTTCTTCTCGCGCGGTGCTCCAAAGAATCCAATGGTGTATTTTTCCACTTGCTAGCCTGTCCATGATCCTTCTTCCTTGCTTATCTATCATCCCCGATCTCCTCGTCTAATGACATTCTTTCTCGGGCTTCGCTCCATCTTTTCTGCTCTTTTGTTCACTTCGACCCAATAACAGTCACAGTGTCTTCCGTGCAATTTGCATTCTCCCTTTTCTTCCTTGATCTTCACTTTCTTCCATAACCAAGGGCCAACATGTCCCCAACACTCACCTGTGACTCATCCCGAGGCACTTCAGATATGAGCTTCCTGTTTTACTTCGACTCCAGGCTACGTAGTGCAGCCTTTGCGTTTTTCTCTTTTCCTCCTCTCCATCCCTTGTGCAGACTGTCTTTTCTGTGTCTGGTACCCAGTTTCAACTGCACCTGGTACCTAGACCCTTTTCTTCATGCTTTCACTGAGAGCTATGAGGAAGTTGGTTGTCATAGTACAACTTCAGTCGGCTCCCATTCACTAATCCTTCCTTCCACTCCCCATTTAGAGTCTTCAATTGCGCAACTCCTCCCTCTGTAACATAAGTGATCTTGTATGGTCCTAGCCAATGTGTTCTGAACTTCCCAGGATGTTTTATGAACTTACTGACATATATAAGGACTAGATCACCTTGTTTGAATGCCTTCTTCTTGATGTGTCTATCATGATAGGCCTTCTCTCTTTCCTTATGAACCCGTTGATAGAATCCTGCAATGAATCTGTCTTCTTCCAATTCAACCAAATGTGCAAGCCTCTCTTGAAAAATGATAGGGTCATCCATATCTGTAAAGGCAACAATTCTTAGGCTTGGTACCATATATTCCATTAGAACAACAACTTCAAGACCATATACCAACTTGAAGGGGGTCTGCATTGTCAGCTTCTTGCAAGTGGTTGTATAGGCCCATAATACTGCTGGTACTCTTAAATCCCAATCATCCTTGTTCACACTGCAAATATTCATGAGCATTGTCTCCAAGATCTTGTTGAATGCTTCAACTATCCCATTTTCTTGTGGATGGTACAATGTTCTCTTTTGATGGTGGACTGCAAATTCTTCAGTCAAGGCTTCAACTATTTTATTGATGAAATGTGTTCCTTGATCACTCATAAGGATCTTTGGGCATCCAAACCTAGCTATGATGTCATCAAATATGAATCACGCAACTGTAGTTACACTACAGTCATTGACTGCTCTTGCTTCGGCCCATCTAGTAAAGTATTATGTTGTTGTAATTATGTACCTTGCTCCTGTACACTTTCCTGGTGGATTTATAGGTCCAAAAAAGTCAATGGCCCATTTCTCAAATGCTTGTAGGGTCAGTTGTGGTGCCAATGGCATTTTGTCTCTTCTGGATGGTTTCCCAACTCTTTGGCATACATCGCAGGCTCTAGAATAGTCTTTAGCATCTCTATGTAAGGTAGGCCACAAAAGGCCAACTCTCAGAACCTTCTGCGCAACTGATTTTCCTGCATAATGTCCTCCTGCGATGCCTTCATGAGATTTGACAAGGATCAGTGGTCGTTCTGCCTCCATAACACACCTTCTCAATATCTCATTAGGTCCCATCTTATATAGATGTCCAACTATAAGTGAGAAATATGCAGCGCGCACTACTAGTTGTTTCTTCTGAGGAATTGTGTACTTACTAGGTGCCATTCCTATTGATAGGAACTGGACTATCTCTGGGAAGTGGTCATCAATATTTCTAATGGCCAACAATTGTGCATCCGACAATGCATCCTCTAAACTGGTCGGCTCTTCACCATGTTCCAACCTCGACAAGTGGTCAGGGCCTTTGTTCATTCTCCCTGGATTTACTATGATCTCAAAATCATATTCTTGGAATAGAAGCAACCATATGCATATCCTTCCCCCCAACACTAGCTTGTTGAATAGGTATTTCAGCGTGGAGTGGTTAGTAAACATTTTGAAGTGTCCTCCCAACAAGTAGTGGCGAAAGTTTTGCAATGCATACACCATGGCTAACCCTTCTCACTCAGTGGTGGCGTAATTAATCTCAGCAATGGATAGCTTCCTGCTAGCAAATGATAACGGGTGGTCAATATATCTTTCTCCTGATTGTGCTAACACAACTCCTAAAGCAATGGAAAATGCATCGACATGCACATGAAACTCCTTGGTCCAATCTGGAAATTCCAGAATGGGCGCAGTAACCATTTTCTGTTTCAGTGTGTCGAAGCTCTGTTGGCATTCCTCTGTCCAACTAAACTGACAATCCTTCTTCAACAATTTTTCCATGGGTGTTGTAATATGAGAATATCCCTTAATGAACTTCCTGTAATAGCCAGTATGTCCCATCACAGTGCACAGTTGTTTGACTGAAGTGGGAGGTGGAAAATCTGTTGGTTGTTGAGCTTGATTATCTCCCTGATTCAGAGGTCTTTTAATTTCAGTTGTGTTTATACCCCATGAAGTATTTACACCCCAGAAATATGTACACTCTTCGACGTGGAGGAGTGCAGAGGGGGGGTACCCCCTCTTTGGGGTCTGGGGACAAGCGGGCCCCAAGCGCAGGTTCGGGGGTGAAGCCCCCGAAGGAAAAATTGCCTTGTAAATGTATACTGTAATTTCATTGTAAATCTGGACCTTTCATTATAAGGTCATAGATCTAATGATAGAGATTATGTTAGGGTTTTTTTCCCTAGAAGGAAACCCTCTTTTATGAGGGAAATGTATTATGGCTATGGTGAATGGTGAATATTGTGTTCTAAGATAGGATATTGTGAGAGAAAGAAGAGGAAGTTACAGCGGGTTTGTTGTAGGTTGTATCCCTTCATATGATGGATAATAATAAAGGAAGGACCTGGCAATTTATTTGGTGGACGTAGCCCACACTGGGTGAACCACG